>CAXIUP010000005.1:0-55000 GCA_964035015.1 Corallium rubrum
ATATATTATATATCCAGAGTGCATTCCGTGCATGTCTCACGCCGGAGATTGGGAACGAGGCTCAGAGCTTTACGCCAAGGCTACCAATTATTTTTTATCGGACCTTTCGCCATGCACATTTTATTGATTTTAATAGCAAAGTCCGCGGAGCTGGGGGGGGGGGGGGGGGGCAAGGGGGGACTGGGGGAATCCTCCCCCCCCCCCCATTCCCTTTCTGATATAGAGTCATCTTTATAATATTGGCGGATAAACCAACCACAACTTCTTAAAGTGAATTGTAAACACTAAATAATATCAACATTTTGAGTTAACTATAGTTGTACAAAATACATCAACTATCACTATCAGACAATTATCTATGATCTACCTAAGTACAGTACCAACCGTTCAGGAATCTGAGAAATCTCGTGCAGATCGGCAGGAGAGAACCGTAATTTTTGTAATTTCCTAGATATACAGCACTTGGTGATGCATACAACTACGTGTGAAAACTGCACTATAAGTGCAACATTAAATCTGAATTGTACAAATGTTTTATTTTACACTATATACAACTAATACAAGCACACGTGAATAAAGACCTAACCTTACATATCTGCTGAAAATGTACAACGACCTGTATCGCTATCTACATGGTCAACTACTTTCGAAACATTGTATTCTGTTGCTTTAGTAGAAAAAAAGGCCTGTATTTTATGAGCTTTAATTATCTTGTCGCCTTTAAGATACAACTGCACGCTTTCATCAATGATGCTTTCGCACTTCTTTAGGGACGGCAGGCACCAATTTAACTTTGTTCTTCGCGCGAGTGTATCATTGGACTGGCCCCCTGACTGCTGCTGTGCCCTCATCGCACTGTAATAACTTTCAGCTATGGCTTCTGGCCCACCTTTTGCTAGAACGACATCAAGCATGACACAGGAAGGCGGTTTTGCATTTGAATAGATCTGTTTATTCGAGTAGAAGGAAGAATACGCACTTTGCTCATGTAAGCGGACAATACATTCTTCGCCATAACTGTACTTCAGCATGAACATGGCATCAAACAGGGTTTCTGGCTTGCTTGGTGTAAACTCAACAACGATGGAATCCTTTTGTGACAATGGTTTGTTATGTTTATCCCTGAACCACTCAGGACAAACACCATTCCACACACCATGCGCACCATGTATCGATAAGCCAGACGTTCGTCAAAGTTCATACCCGAGGAGACAATATGAGGCAGTTTGGAAATGATTTTTATCACGGCTTTGCATTCTTCCACTCCATAAGACTCATATTCCCCTTCAGCTACGGACAGCTTCATCACTCCATCATCACGACGATGTCCGCACTGTAAGCTTACTAAGCGTCCAGCATCAAACACCTCGAGCTGTGACAAATGTTGTTTTGAAACTGCAGTTGTGACCCTTTTATCAACAGTGCAAACTGTTTGTGATCCCTCACGATATCTTTCTCTTCTCTCATTTTCCAGGTGTAAAGCTTTTCTGAACTGCTATTATCTGAATCAATCTTCGTTATAAGCCAGCCCTCTAATAGATCCACACCACTGAAATGGCCACCGGGTTTGATGGAATCTTTAACTTTCTTCAGTCTTTTGTAGAAACCTTGATCTCCGCGGGAAGCCTTTGTCAACTGTTCCTTAACTTTTGGCCACCACAGCTTTAGCTTCCACAATGGGGTGTCCAGGGATTGGACCCGAACCATTAGGTCAGCAACCGGTTCTACTGTATCGAGGAAAGCTAACAAATCAGCCACGAAATCTGACCCTGCGATCTTGTATTGGATTTCTTCTTCAGCTTTGCGGTTTGGATGCAAAAGATCGAATGCCTTCCAGAAGGCATTGTAACTTTTCTCAATCTTGATCCACTGTTCATAAGATGAACTAGTAAAGCGCTGTGTGGCATGTGACACTGGTCTTCTTGCTTTTTGGTCTACCATTTGCAGGAACGAAAAACCTTTTCCATGGCAAGGAGCGTGTTAAAAACATTGCACCGTTTTATGAACCGTTGAAAGTGGATGCCACTTGGGGTCTGGGAGTCTTTTACGTCCAGTACACCCAAATTTATTAGATGTGCTGCATCCCATGTGACTGGTAATGAAAGCTCGTCGCAATCATCACTTTCGATTCCTAAAACTCTTGAAGTAAGCCTTACGCGAAATGCATTTGCTTGGTTGTATGGACCATCTGCAGCTACACCACATAACCTTGTGATAGGATCCTCGCAGAAGTTATCTTCAATAGCTTGAATAAGAATATCGGCAAGGCTGTCATAGGTGGCCGCTTCAAAGGCAGTGTATACTACCGGAGCAGTAACTGGAATTGGACAAGGGGTACCAGTATCATCACGAGCCACAACTAAAACAGCTTGGTTGGTTGTTCTCGATGGTGTAGCCTTGTCTACCGTTGCCTGGAAATGAGGTGGTAATTGTGTTGCACTAAGTGGTGCCATTAACCATTTCTTCATTCTATTATTTACAGCTTTTTCCAGACAATACAGGATGTCATTGAAATTATTTCTTCCGTGCCCAATGCAACCAACATCAGCAGAACAGCAAGCTAAGAACGAAATCAATGTTTCCAGATGTTTACCAGCTGCTCCCAACTTCAGATCAACAATCGTGGCTCGAAAAACATTTGATGTATTTCTTGATTATTCTCTTCTTGGACTTTGCATTGGTTGTAGACTTCCATTGCTCTTTTGTGCTGTTTTGATCCATAGCCAACAAGACAAATGCTCAATGCATGCACTTTTCTGATGGTACCATGTCGCATTCTGGCCTTCAATAATAGTTCGTGTTTTATCTTTTTTCAAAAGAATCCCACTTGCCAGATTTCCATTACCGGACATATTCAAGATCTTCTGAGCCTTTAAAGGAGTTAGGCCAGCAAGGGTTGGTTTTGCAGCTAGATGTAGCTGAAAACAAGGCAAACAACGCAACACAGCTGTTTCTGTAGATTCGTCGTAGAACCACTGCAGAAGTTTGGATGCATCTGCTAGTTCAATGACATTCTTTGCCTCTCGCATTCTGATTACTGATGTTCTCACTTCGCTGTCTTCGAAGGCAAGCTGGGTCAAAGATGCATGATGTTTGCTGATACCATCCACCTTCACAGATAAGGCCGAAATAGCATCTATTACCTTTTCAAGAGTGACATTTTCGTGATTTTCCCCTGAAGTAACTGTTGGTGGAGTTGAGTAACATAGCAGAGTTGACTGGCCTTTTGTTGTTTTGTCCATATCGACGAGGTCGTCCACATCATGAATTTCTGAATCAAGTGACTGAATGGGTGCAAGTGTATTCTGGTCAATGCCATCTGCTGAATCTGAATCCAGTGGAAAATAATCGTTACAAGATTCATCGTCCCTTGTATCAGGAAATAACATCTCATCATCGTCTATTTCTTGTTCTGACAGTAAAACCTCAGCTCCGGTTTCAACGGCTTTTACTGTGGTTACTGTCTTGGCAATATCACATTTTTGCAATTTTTCTACTTCAGCATATTTCTTTCTTAATTCGTGCACTTCTAATGCTGTTGAGGGAACAAATTTGCATGTTTCTGTGTTAGGTGGGATGTGCCATCTAGATTTGTGGCGTCTAATACTAGATGAATCTATTCTGCAAATGCTTACACACTTGTGATCTCGCTTCCCCTGCAAAGATAGAAAAGTACTGATCAGCATTTTCCCCTTTTTTGTGCACAGGTGTTTTCTTTCTTTTTCTGGAATAATTTCCTTTTCTGGCTTTTCAATGGGACTTCCTCTTTTCCAATCCCAAACCAACTGCCTTTTCTTACAGGGTTTTACTTGGTTTTCTTTTGAATCTTTTTGAGAAAGAGCAGGTGTTTCTAAAACGTATTTAATTCTTATATCATGCAAACGTACATAATATGTATAGCATCTCACAAATATCTCAATCCAATACAGTTAACAGTACAATAAATCAGTGAATTCAAATCAGTTCCAACTTTCTAACATTTCCATGTAAAAAATTCTCCAAAGCTTACCTACAGTGTTGCAAGTATTGCAAATTGCCTTCTGTCCATAGCCCTCTTCTCCAACACCAATTCCACACTTGATATGAATATATTTGTTGCACGTAATGCACTGGTGTGCTTGCCCTACTTCTTTGCCACAAACATGGCAATTTTCATCCATTCTAAAATTTGATAATCGCATGTAACATATATAACGACTATACTATTAGGAAAAAGCATCTATGAAAAAAAAGTATCTTAAAAACTAAAATTAAATAATAAAATGCTTAAATCTTAAATTATCACAATGGTATAGTCAATGACATTTGGAGTAATAGTGTGATTCATTAAAAGGCTTGGATCAAGTCTTTACCAATCTACATGTACATTCAACAAGAAATGCAACTTTATACGAAGGTAAATTAATCAGTTGTGATTTTTTTCTTATACATTTTGGTGTTCCAATATGACAAACAACAATGAAAACCAATTAATGAAACTGACTTCATGTAAATAAATAATAAAATTGAATCATAATCATCAAATATAATAAATATTAGACAATTGAAAAATAAATAACTGGCTATTTTATAGCCTTTTGCCCATATGATAGCCTTTTGCCCATATGATAGCCCTTTGCTTAAATGTGATTTCCCACAAACGTGAGAAAGAAACTTGAACATTTTTAAGACTGACCAGCCAATAACTGAATAACACCATATCATATGTCATCATGGCAGCCTTCATGAATCAAAACTTAAGTTGTCTTCAATTCAATTGTTCAAATTTATAATAAAATTAATAGGTCCTTAAAACTTAATTAATTATTAACGTAAAAAGCTATTTTTAAAATGTGATGCAATTCAGAATTTATTTAAAGAAACTGTGTACACTATAGACTACATACAGTACACCCCCCTTTGTTTCAATGTTTGTTTTGTTGTATAAATATACAGCCATACAGGTCAGTGGTATACATGCATTTGCACTTTTAACTTTTTGTAGGGACTGGGGACGACTGAGAGCGAAGGAGTGGAAGGACAGTAGGACACATGGTGTAGTTTAATATTAAAAGTCGATCGGTCGGATCAGACCATTAGTGACTGAATTCAATCACTATTTACAAATGATATTTAAAAGCCGACAAAGCAACAGCGTGGAGATTTGTAATTGTATAGAACACTTTGTCGTGAATGCCCCTGTTTAAAACCAGATATCCACGACAAATCACAATGTTTTAACAGAATAAGAACTTTAATAAATCACAGTATACTCCCAATCACAAATCACGATCCCATCACAATCACAGACGAAGTCACAATAATATTTTTCACAAGCATTCCCACATCCTGTTTACTTAACACCTATTTTTAGCTAAGGTCCATGTGAACTTGCCCCACTCCCCGACACACTCCCCCCATACACCTCCCCTCTGGAGGATGTATGTTACCCAAAGGGAACTGGGCTTACATTACAGACTAACATTAATGAATAAAGTAAATAAACAAGGTACTTGCAGTCTAGTTAATATTTAACCATTGCTCTCTTCAAACCTTGCAATATGTTTGATGTTCTCTGCAGCTGCCACTGCTGCAGCTCTTTTTGGGCGGAATGGTACTGCTTCAGGGTTCAGCCTCTTTTCCTCTGGTTCTGGAATCTTATCGCATGACAAATCCAGAGGATAAAGATGTCGAACTGCTTTGTCCAGGAACCCATTCTTTGTTTCCACTCGAACTGCAGGTAGTATGCCATCACGCCCTGGAAATATTTCTCTAACTACCCCCATTGGCCACTTTCCACGGTTCTTTTCTTCAGACTTCACCAGTACCACGTCTCCTTTGGTCACCTCAAACTTGGTGCGGTTGTGGTTGAGGTTATGGCGTTCTCTGAGCGCAGTCAAATACTCCCTGGACCAACGGTTCCACAAGGCATCCTTACAAGACTTGAGGTACTTGGCTCGCCGTCGGAGTCTCTTTTCACCTTCGTGCCATGGCTCTTGCTCTGGCACTACGTTTCATTTCTGGAACAAGAAGCTGTTTGGAGTCAAGGTTGGCAACTGCACATCATCTTCTAGATAACCTAGTGGTCTGCGGTTAACTTGGATTTCCACATCTAAGATGATCTCGCTTAGCTCAGCCCAGGTTAGGGCTGCAGCACCGATGGTTTTGTAAAACGCCTGTTTTACCACACTGATTAAACGCTCAAACTGCCCTCCCAACCAAGGTGCTCGAGACAGATTAAACTGCCAGGGGGATCTCTTCCTTCTCTAGGTAGCCTTGCAATTTCTCGTCATGCCTAACACTTCTAAGCCACTTCTCAGCCTTCACAAATGTTCCACCATTGTCTGAATAGATTCTTCTGGGGCGGCCACATCTTGCAATAAACCGTTTGAGGCATTGGATAAACTTCTCCGTCTCTAGGCTGTGCAGAAGCTCGAGGTGCACAGCACGACACAAACTGCATGCAAACAATGCAATGTAGGCTTTTCCTTCCCGGTTAGCTCTCTGTCGATAACGGATAGATCCCGCAAAGTCAACTCTGGTTACATCGAATGCTGTATCGCCTTCGGTTCTGCTGCTTGGCAATAAACCAGGTGGTGGTGCAGTCAAGGCGGTGACTTGAAACCTTTTACAGCCCCAACAATCTTTCATAACCATTTTCACAAGTTGTCGTAACCTCGGAACCCAATATCTTTCTCTGATGGCTGCCATAGTCAACCCTACTCCCCCGTGTAAGGTCTCGCAGTGCACTCTTCGTACTAACTTCGTGGTAAACATGGCATCATCAGGTAGGTAGATTGGGTATCTGCCTTGAATTCGCCCTCGACACTCTAGGAGGCCATCTTCGTTGACTTGCAAGTTTAGGCTGCTTCGGACTTGGGCATAGTTGGGATTCACCATGGCTCGTTGTTGCACTCGCTTGATCCACCAAAGTTTTACACTCTCCACTTCTGCTGTTGTCAGAGGCCCAGAGGATTTCTTAGGTGCCATACAGTTGTTCACAAATCTTGAAATCCACGCACATATCCGCAAGGTCCGTCGCAAATCATCATGACTTTCAAGCAGTTTATCGAATTCGTCTCCCGTTGCCTTGGGTTGTGCCACAGCCAGTACTTTCCGGATGACCTTGGCTTCGTTTTCTGAGGTTTTTGATCATGACGTCGCTGGATTAAGTGGCCATTTCTCTTGGTTCGCTAGCCATTTGGGACTGTTCCACCAAAGAGTCGATTCAGTTACCATTCCTCCTCGGCTTGCTCAATCCGCTGGGTTCTCGAAAGTCCCAATGTGTCACCATGAGATTTCAGAGTGCACTTGAATTTTCTTCACACGATTCTGGACAAACTGTTTATATTCTCCCTGACCTTGCAGCCAGTGGAGAACAACTGTGCTGTCAAGCCATCCACATATTCTAGAGATGGGTAAGCCCTCTAGTGCTTTCTTCACATTCATAACCAGGTTGGTTGCCATATGCACTCCAATGAGTTCAAGGCGAGGTATTGTTAGCCCTTGTTTTGCCAGGCGTCCCTTCCCAACAACCAGTCGTTGAGTTGTTCCTGATTTCTGTCGAACTACTGCATACACTGCGGCTCCTACTCCATGTTTACTGGCATCCCCGAAGCTGTGAAGCTGTATAGGCTCCAAGGCCTCTGGATGGTCTGCAGTTGGACGTGGCACAACTTCTTCCACAGGCAAGGCTTGCTCCCACTTCTTCCACTTCCGTTGAAGTGACTCCGTCACCTTGGCATCCCAGGCTGATTTCTCACTACAGGCTTCTCTGTAAATGATCTTTCCCTCCAATGACAATGGTGAGACTAGACCCAGTGGATCATAGATCTTAGCAAGTTTGCGCAGGAATCCCCTCTTGGTTGGCTCGACATTCTCAGATGGTTGTTTAATTTTTAGCTCGTCCTTCTCCTTGTCCCAACCTAGTCCCAACAGGCTGGTGTGTGTGTCTTCCCGTTGAAGGAGTTGCTGTTTAGCATAGGTCACATCGCCATCTTGTTCATCTTCTCCCCCTTCCAATTCTGGAACATTCGAGTTCCACTTGTGCAGCTTAAAGCCCGCATCTTCAACAATCTCAATAGCTTGGTCTTTGCGGTTCTGTACTTCCTGCACTGTTATCCCACCACCAATCAGGTCATCTACGTAGAGGTTACGTCGTAACTCAGCAACAGTTATTGGCAACTTGTCTACCCATGCTTCCAAGTGGCACTCTAGGACACCCCCAAGCAGAAAAGGTGAAGAAACTAGCCCAAAAAGTGCTCTTGTAAACCTTAATGTCTCTGTCTCAGCTTGTTCGTTTCTCCTCAAGTGAAATCTGAGGGCGTCTCTTTCTGCTTCTTTAATTCGAATTTGGAGAAATTCCTTCTTGAGGTCACCTGTCAAAGCTATTGGGTATGCTCGTTGCCGCACAACTACGTCCCATAGTTTATTCTGCAGTGGAGGGCCAGGATAAAGGCACTCATTAAGCGATGGGGCATCTGGGTTGGCCTGGGCCGATGCATCATATACTATTCTAGTCTTTGTTGTCTGGGCATCTTCTCTCACTACAGGTTTGTGTGGTATGTAGAATTCCACACCCCTGGCTGGCTTGTTAGCTGGCTCGACGACTCCTGATTCATTTGCTCTGTAATGATGCTGTCGTATTCATCTGTCATCCCTCTTCTTTCCAATTTCCTGGTTAGATGACTTAATCTCTGCAGGCTGCCTTGCTTGTTATTCGGTAATGGTGGATGGTCACCTCGCCATGGTAGGCCGGTTTCATACCAGCCCTCTTCGCTTCTGACAAGCTGCTCTCTGAATTCTCCGTAGACTGCTTCCTGGTCGTGTTCAGGCGTGTCAGCCAATCCAAGTACATCAAGTCGGCAACGCTCCTCATAATCAACATGACTTGCCTGTGTCAGTAACATTTGCTTTCGGTTGAACTCTTGTCCAGGAGACATAATAAACCAGCCCAGCCTTGTTAACTCTGCAATTGGTTCCCCATCTCGTCCAACACAAGGTTTGTGTTCGGTCTTGATTCTTGCATATTCTCCTGCCCCAAGCACAATATGTACAGGTAGTTGCGGCTTTGTATCTTGATCGGACATCTTTACTTCTTTCAAGTGTGGATACTTGGAAATTAAGGCTTGATATCTGGGGTTATCTAATGACAACAGTTCTCCCTTGTTCACCTTTAGTTAATTTGACATCCATTTTGAATTCTCCTGTCAGATCTTCAATTGTAACCTGGTATGTCTCCATTCTTATCAAGCTTGTACTCAGAAGCATGTCGACTTGTTTCACCTTTGTATCGATGGGTTTTTTGTTGAGTAAATCAATTAATTTGGCAGAGGCATACGAGCTTCCTGCCCCAGAGTCAATGAGTGCCTGACATTCGACCCCGTCTACTTTCACTATCACCACGGGAAAAGTCCCTTCCCCGGTTTTCGCGGCTTTTAAAATGGTTCTCTGCTCTTCACCTTTCGTTTGGTTACAAATAGAAGTATGATGTCGACGTTCACAATTTTGGCACTTTCCTTTGCTGGGGCACTGAGCTGCTCGATGACCAGCGTGAGTACAGTTGAAACACAAGCTCTTCTTGGCCAATATCTGCTTCCGTTGGTCCAACGTAGTAATCTCGGTGCACTCCCTGGATTTATGCGACGCGTTATCACAATAAACGCAACCTTGCTTTATATCTCCCGTTGAAGAATTTATTTGGCCCATCTTTGCAGCGATTCGTGGCGTCCGAATCTTTCTCCTTTTGTTGACTATCTAGCGGATTACGTCTTGTCCACAATCACAAAGCTTCGCAAAGTTTGACGAAATCCCAACCCTCCCACGTTGCGTCGGTTCGCACTAGGTCGCCTCTTATGCCAGGCAGTTTATCTAAGGTCATTGACACGTAACCGTTCACTTGCTCTAATTTCCCCATAGTTTCTAAGGATTGTACACAATATGTCAACCGATCGCTGAATTTTCTTTACGTTTACTCCGGAAATAACCGACAGTTCCAAAATTTCCTTAGCGTATGCTTTCACGATTTCAGATTTCTTCCCAAATTTGTCTTCCAAGATGCTCTTAGCTCTATTATAGCCTTCCGACGTGAAGGGTAAAGCCTCTATTGATTTTCTCACTTTAACGCACAACAACTCTCTCAAACAAGCGAATTTGGTGATACTGGCCATTGTAGTTTTATCTATTGTCTCACAGTATTGTCCCCAAAACCGTGGCCAGTCTTGAAACGAACCGTCGAACTTGCTAATTACTAATTTAGGTAGTGTAGCTTCCATACCTGAGTGTGCTCGCAGACTTTTGTCATCGCTTTCTTGTTGAGATTGATGTATTTTTGTTGCTTCAGTTCGGCTTGGAAATGTAGTCGAGTCTCGAATAGTTTGCATTCGTAGTCGAGTTCTTCGTCTCGTTCTCTCCTGTTTTCGTCTCTTTTCGCTTCGTCGAGCCATGCTTTTAAACGCTACACTTCGTGATCTGCTTCGCTGATTTTGGCTTCGATCTCCGTGTTCCATTGCTCGATATCTGCGAGGTCTTCTTTCGCGCCAATCTTTAACCCTTTCTACGATTCCCTTACACTGATCGGTTTCACTCACCAATTCTTGCAGCGCCTTTTGTTGTCGCTCGATTCTCTGATGACTATTCGATCTTTCACAATCTTTAGTTGAGTTATTTTGATCTCTAGTGCTGTCTTAGCATCTTCCATTGTATTATTACTCCTTACAGTAAGTTGAAAACTGTCGTTCGTTGTTTTTGGGTTTTTTTTTGTTTAACACACAAATATCCCGTCGGAGGTGCCACGTGTCGTGAATGCCCCCGTTTAAAACGAGATATCCACGACAAATCACAATGTTTTAACAGAATAAGAACTTTTAATAAATCACAGTATAATCCCAATCACAAATCGCGATCCCATCACAATCACAGACGAAGTCACAACAATATTTTTCACAAGCATTCCCACATCCTGTTTACTTAACACCTATTTTTAGCTAAGATCCATGTGAACTTGCCCCAGTCCCCAACAACTTCAATAGTCAATACACAATAAGTTAATAAAGTTATTAACAGTTTATTAACACAAACCATAGTTAATTGAAAATAGACCTAGTTCGATTGTTATTAACCGCTTTCACGCTTTGACGTTTACTGTTTGTCCGTTTGTGATTCCAAACCATCAACCATGTATAATTTCTATTAAACATATGCACAAACTTAACCTACAAGCAACTGAAGCAAGAGCAAATTCAGACGTTACCTGCAGTAACTGCTGACATCACATTACATCTCCAGGCGTTTAATATGGCTTTCTTTCTTTCTTTCTCAGTGGTCAATTCTTGTCCCCAGAGCCCCAACTGTGTAGACCGGGGCTTGATCGCACGGGTTGATCGCGCGTGTTGTTCGCGTGTTGTTCCGTAACGTGGCCTCTGTTTTCTTCAGAGAAATTTACGGATTTACCCGGTCACATTTGTTTGCACGCCAAGAAGACTGAACAAGTGCGTACGCCAATACGCCAAGATATTAAATTTTGGGCAACTCACGCCAGCACGCCAAGGCGCGAGGACAAGTTATGGAAAGCCGATACTGCCAAAAGTCGTTCAAGCGTAACATATGTAGTTCATTTCCAGAAATCTAAGCTCGAGTTCACTGTTAATGGTACTGAGATCAAAACTATGCCTGTTCAGCCATAGAAAGGCATAGTCGAGTTTTTCGCTAGCGAGTTTATCAATTCTCGCTAGCGAGTTTATCAATTCTCGCTAGAGAGTTTTTGAATTCTCGCTAGCGAGTTTATCAGTTCTCGCTAGCGAGTTTATCAATTCTCGCTAGCGAGTTTGTCAATTCTCGCTAGTGAGTTTATCAATTCTCGCTAGCGAGTTTGTCAATTCTCGCCAGCGAGTTTGCCAATGGGCCAATTGCAGAACTGCAAAGCATCATGGTAGTTTAGTTACACGGCAGAATTTTTCAACATGGCAATTGTATTTTTCGAACGAGGGAAGGTGCTAAACACACGAGAATTGGAAGAAAAGTTTTATCATTTTCGCCTCGATTAAAGTTTATATCAAATCTGTACGTCTTGTTTTATATTTCTACCGAAATCTTGGGTTTCTACGAGCGAGTGTAGTTGAAATATTCAACACGGCGTACAGAGTCGCTGAAGCAGGGAATGGCTTCGATTCGAGGTAATCAGAGACAAATTTTGGAATATTTCACAATATAAAGGTAAGTACTGCATTAAATTATTTTCAAGATAAGGAACACGTTGTGACTCATTGTTTGCCTGAAAAAATCGGCGATCGATTTAATTCTAGAGACTTGAGAGACAAAAATGTTTGCACACTTGACCATCCCGAAACAACACATGTTTGATCAAACGTTCTTTTCACAAACCAAAACATTGAGGTTGTTTGGCGCGAAAAATAAAAACAGTTGCTGTTTGAAATACCGAGCTTTCACATTTCAAAGGTTTTCGCTGTTACAAAAAAGATTTAAAAAGTACTTTTAAGTACTATTCACTGCTGTTCAAGTGTCTTACTGGAGATTTTTAACTACAACATATTTACGCGAGTCTAATTTACTGTAAAGCAACCTCGAGTATATTTTGGAAAGTTTCGAGCCGTTTGGTTCACGGTCTGCAGGGGCGGATTTAGCGTTAGTCAAATAAGTCATACGACTAAGGTAAAAAAATCCGCAAAAAAAAAATAATCGTATCGTTCTTCCGTCAGATCGCCGGGATAATCGATTAGGTTGAGACTGCCGACCGGCATTTCAACCCGCGCCGGTCGGTTGACTTTGTTCTTTCTCGATGGATTTGAGCCTATTGTATCAACCGCTGTGATTGGTTGAATTTATAAATTAGCCTTTATAGCGACCTGTGATTGGTTTGCCGAGTGTTCGCCGGATTTCTTTGTCTTTGTCGATGGATTTAGACCCCTTGTATCACCTTTTCCGATTGGCTTAATTTTTCAATAGCTTTTTATCAAGAGCACGGATTGGTTTAGCGGCGTTTTACTTTGTAGTTCTCGACTGATTTGTGGACTGAACTGACTAACTTGCACTAGTATCACTATTATACAAGCGGATTCTTTCGTTTGGAACATGGCTTTACCTAATACAAAACGTGATAGATCTTGATGTACTCGCTTTGAAGGACAACGAAGAGATGTGTTGCGAGAGATTTATAAAAAGGCAAGTTTAATACCGTCGACTCGAGGGTCAACAAGCAAAGGATGCTTTGCGCAAAGGAGCATTTTTAATAACTAAGATTGGCAAGACGCTTCAAAGGAATTTTGCCACTGAGATATACGTGGTAATATACGCCAACATTGACAAGAAGAAACCTCGTGCTGCTGTCAGGTAAGCAGATTTTTCTGCCTTAATTATTTTCTAGTTTCATTAAGTTCGTTCAACGTATAAAGACATGAATTCTGCATGGAATTTTAATAATACGACAATAACAACCTTCGCCACGATTGAAACCACATGGCATGTCTTCAAATGAAAGGTGGCC
Organism: Corallium rubrum; assembly: GCA_964035015.1. Lineage (NCBI taxonomy): Eukaryota > Metazoa > Cnidaria > Anthozoa > Scleralcyonacea > Coralliidae > Corallium > Corallium rubrum. The sequence goes on from CAXIUP010000005.1 coordinate 13,481, forward strand.
TTTATTATTGTTTAGAATCTTATTAATATAGCTACATGTTTGTAGCGCAAGTAGCTCAAATTCATTCAGGGTTTTCCCTTCTTGTATTTGTTTATATATATGGTTTGCCGAAAACTTAATTATAATATGATTTTGAGACTAGCGTTGTAGCAAGAATTGAAATACAAGCTAAAGGATTTTGTCAAAATTGGATAATGTAGACTACTGTACTTCATAAATTTATAAAATAGATAGTGAGATCTGGCAATCATAGTTATGTCATTTTATGTGAGACCATAGTTAGGGCCTGTTTTCAAGGTAGGGTTACCCCTACTCTGGGTCAACTCTATTAGATGTGGTTACCAAACAGGTAAAAAGTTGTCCTGGGTGGGTGAGTTATCCCTACCAAATGCATTTACAAGGACAAAACATAACACAGCTAGGGTAGCACCCGGGTTACTCTAGTGCATGTCCTTGTAAATACGACAAGCAAAAAAAAACCCCACAGGAAATGTATGAGAGCTAGGATAACCATTGTGCTAGAGTAACCCAGTGGCTAGGATAATACCTCCTTGCAAATAAGCCCTTAATATGGAGACTGAGTCAGGCCTACAACGTTTTTGAATTTGACCTAGTATTTAAATGTTTTAGGTCTGAGGCATCTGGGAATTGCCTATACACCTCTGTTTCAAGCTCTTGCATAGAGTGAAATCAAATGGTCTAACCTGCAGTATGGTTATCAGTTTCATATAAAAATATTTGAAGTCATGAATCTTATTAAATATTTGAAGTACAGTAGATGTATTGTATCTGTTGTTTATTTCTTGGTTAAAGTAATTAAATTTACTAAAATTTTCTAGGGCTGGGGAGCATGACCACCACCCCTGCACCCCCCCCCCCCCAACCTAGAACCCAAATATTTTGGACTAAGGTGACAAAAATCCTAGATCCGCCCCTGGTCTGTTTTCATAAATGTGGCAAGTGAAACGGAAAAAGTGCCTAAAGGTAAAAAGTGCGGGCGAACTACCTGTTGTGTGCCACTTTGTCGAAGCAACAGTGTAAAAAATCCGGAATTATCCTTCCATAAATTTCGTCTGGATTCGAGCTTAAAGGAAATATGGCTGAATTTATTCGGAATACAAAGACAACCATTAAAAAGCCACAAAGTGTGTTCCTTACACTTTCCCGGTGGAAAGAAATCCTTTGGTGCATTGTCAACTGTCCTTAAAATATCTGGTAGACAAACTGTAAACAGTAGCCAAGGCAGAGAACATATTTTAGACAATGACACTACTACTGAAACAACCCAGTCGGAACAAGTTGAACAACAAACAACTGGCATAGAGGCACAAGAGTTAATCAATGAAAAATTAAAAACTGAACACGCAGCTTTAAAAAGAAAATATGATGAGTTATTGAATTGAATTGAATTTGAATTGAATTGAATACTTTATTTAAACACGGTAAATCTCATCAGGTAATACAAATAACAATACAAATAAATACAAATCATAAACCTGCTTTCCATGAGAGCCGGGTGATAAAAATATATACATGAATTAAAAATATATACATGAATTACTTAAAAAATTCACGACAGCCCACTTTAAAACTACTTAGAGTACTTGCTTGCCGTAACTCAACTGGTAGACTATTCCAAAGCACCGCCCCAGCATAACCAAAACTATTTTTCAGATAGTTAGTGCGCGGCTTCGGAATAGCTAGTTTGCCTATAGTGTCTCTCAGCGAATATGAGGCTACACTGTCACGATCTATAAACATTGAACCGCATGTACTCGGGTGCGAGTCCATTAAGAGATTTAAAGACCATGACAGCCTTGTGGAAATTTCGCTGAGTTTCCACCTTTTTCCACCCAAGCCCTTCTATTAAATGGTTGGCGTCAGCGTCATAGCTAGAAAAAGTTAAAACCCTAGCCGCTCGGTTTCGTAGTTTTTGAAGCTTGGAAGCTAACATTTGACTACAATTGTCCCAGACAACACAGCAATAATTAAAATAGGGTTGAACTAAGGCCATGAACACAGACTGCAATGTAGCCATAGGGACAAAATAGCGTATACGCTTGATCGCTCCAATACCGGAAGCAATCTTCTTCGAAATTTCTTTGATATGTTCATTGCAAGAAAGATTGTCGTCGATATACACACCTAATGATTTTGTTTGAGGAACTTGTTTTATAGAGTTCCCATTGATTGATAGGTATGAGGTCCAGCGAAACGTACACAGCCTTTGTCTAGACCCAATAAGCATAAATTCCGTTTTTGTTTCGTTGAGGGTCAACCTATTAGCAACCAGCCACTCATCTACATTTGCAAGATCTTGATTAAGATAACATTCAATATCATCTACATTGTCACCTGCATATGTCAAATGAGTGTCGTCTGCATACATTCGAGGTTGAGTGTGCGCAAGGCAATTTGGTAAGTCATTTATATATATCAAAAACAACAGGGGCCCCAAAATCGTACCTTGTGGAATACCACAAAGTAATGAACGATTTTTGGAAAGACGGCCGTTGACACTGCATTTTTGATTACGATCGTATAAGTAAGACTTAAACCACTTGCTAGTTGCATCACCCCCAATCCCATAAGTATTCAATTTAGACAGCAGAATCCCATGATCAACGGTATCAAACGCTTTTTTAAGGTCTAAAAATACCACCGCATTTACGTTGCCACGATCAATATTATAGGCCCATTCATTGGTGGCCTCAAGAAGTGCAGTGACCGTAGAATGGAGACAACGAAATCCCGACTGTATATCGAAAGTATGTTGCTATCTATTAGAAAAGCGTAAACTTGATCATAGATTATTCTTTCAAAAACTTTAGCTACGACTGGAATAACTGAAATCGGACAATAGTTACTCAAATCCCTACGTTCTCCTTGTTTAAATAACGGAATCACTTTCGAACATTTCCATTCATCGGGAAAGATACCTGTATTTATAGAGCTATTAAAAATAACACATACGGATTCTGCTATCAAATCAGGACATAAACGAAGCAATTTAGCGGATATTTTGTCCAAACCAGTCGCTTTCGATTTACATAGTTTTGACAAAAGAGAACACACTATAAACGGATTTGTTTCATTTAAATGAAACCTGTTCTCATTATTTTGAGATGTTAGATAATCCAAATAAGACGTATTACCATTAATAGGTATTTTCTCAGCAAGCTTAGGCCCTATATTAGCGAAATGGTCATTAAATGCTTCGCTTATTTCCTGAGAGTCCATAATTGAAGAGTCATTTAATTTTACTTCCTTTATGTATGAGTTAGATTGCTTTCTTGAAGTGAGTTCATTGTTAATACTCCAAGTCTTCTTTAGATTTTTCTCATTCTCATAAAGGCTGACTTATAATGACTCTCCTTAGCTAGTTTTATTTCGTTGTTCACAGAATTGCGAGCTTGCTTGAAAGCGGACCAATCTTGTAAGTTTTGAGATTGAATGGCTTTGATTTTAAGAACGTCTCTTTGGCGCATACGCTGTTTTAATTCAGCCGTAATCCAAGGTGATTTAGATATTCTAACACGCCTAGTACACAATGGGGCATGTCTGTCAACAACATCATTAAATGTGTTTTTCCAAACTTGCCACATTAGGTTTGGATTGTCAAATGCTTTTATGCCTTCCCAATTCTGTGAGCTAATGTCATGTCGGAAACTAACAGGATTGAAGTTTTTTAATTTTCTATAAGTTACAGTCGAATGACCTTTGGTAAATAGACCTGTAGTGAGTTTGCAAAATGAATAGATTAAGCTATGATCGCTGATGCCAACATGAGAGACACCTGAGCAAACAATTTTATCCGGTTCATTAGTAAAAATTAAATCAATTGTAGTCGAAGACAATTGGGTTATACGAGTTGGTTCACTTATTAATTGATGCAAGCCGAAAAGGTCGGTGATACCTGTTAGGACCCTTGAGGCATGGTCCAAGACAGGAGCCCCGACATTACAGTTTAGATACTCAACCTAATAAGTGATACTCAACATGTTCGGCGTCAAGTTTGACAATAAATGTTTTGAAAAAATCAAATTTATCAACAGTTGAGTCCGGTGGACGATACCAGGTCGCAACCAGAAATGGCCTAGAATTTGGTTTCCGAATTTCTATGCATAGATTTTCCAATTGATCATGAGAAAGGTCTGGGCGAGGCAAGAAATTTATGGCAGATCGTACATAGAAACAAACACCACCATAAGTATTGCCATCAGCCGCACACATAGCCCTGTCACGACGCAAAATTTCGTAACCAGAAATAAACAAATCATTATCAAGTATAGTTGAATCGAGCCATGTCTCGCTGAGAGCTAGCACGTCAACCGGGTTATCAGCAAGCAAAACTCGTAATTCATCTATATGTTTGATTAAACTTCGTACATTGAGAGCGGCTAATTTAAACCCCCGTTTAGTAGGGAGCGTAGGTTGAGATAGACATGGTCAAGTAGGCATCGATTTAGTAAAATCAAATAGATTTTGTTGAAATGCTAAGGTTCCTTGTCTATTTAGATGGAGTCCCTTAGAATTTAGGTGGGTAATATCGATATTGTCATTGCACAAAAATGGAATACTTTGGCGATTGCAGCGATCTTTGAGTAAACGATTTACCCCTTTTACTTTAGACGAAAGATTGTCATTTCTTACCAAAATTGCAGATACACCTACTTGTGTACTTGGAGAATCCTCTTTGACTTGAGTGACCAAGTTGATAATAGAGTCGGCTATGTTCTTAGGCGACACAGATCTCAAATCATTAGTTCCCACATGTAAGATTAACTTTTTAGGCGATTTTCGGACCAGTGGTTTAATGAAATCTTCCATATCACAGGTTGTTGCCCCTGGGAAAGGTTTTACTATAAAATAATGGGTCAGATCACCTGCACCCATTTTTGCACCAATTATATTCTTGACGATGGAATCACCGGCAATTACGAGTTTCTTTGACATGGCGCGTAGCAGGCGGTGTGCGCGATACGACCGCAATGTATTGTGGTAGGCAAATTTCACTGTTGTTGACAAAATGGGCGAACAAAGGTTTGAAATACGGTAAGTTTATTGCTTTGTTTCTAACACTAAATATTATCCTCTATCCATAATTTTCACATAATTGGAAACGAAATGTATCGTTTTTTTATATAGTGTTACCAGGTTTAAGCTGATATTGTATCAACCGAAATTAAAAGCTTTTGAGTTAGAGCTTCGCAAAATAAGGAGTCAAGGTGTAATTAGAGTACGGTTAGGTTTTTCGCTTCTTTAGGTAAAATTAAAACTAAACTCTACATTCTGTCTACTCAGTGGTAATGTGCAAAGCCTAATCTATCTAGAACTTTCATCGCTCCCCAACGCACCCCGTTCGGTCACGCTGTTTTTCTAACTTGAACATATGCCATTTTACAGCCCGTCATGACTGAGTGAGATGACTTCAAAGCGACCTTTTGACTTCCCAGCGGGAGACAGCCCTGGTAAGCCAAAGCCAAAGATATCGGCTTGTAATCGTCCGAACTCTAGGAAGAGCCTATTTTCCGTTTCCGACAAAGGATCGTGTGCGTCAAATACAAAAGCTAGGAAATCTGCCCCTTGGTCCGCGCAGGAAACAAGTGCTATTGTTCAATATATCTGTTTATATTGGAGAGACGCTTGGAATAACAAGTGGCCCTCTACCAAAGACCAACAGTTCTGGAATGAATGTGCAGAAGCTGTAAACAAGACATGCAATTCTAATCGAACAGGTATTTGAATTGAATTTAAAAAAAAAAAGTAAATACTAGTAACTTATGTAGTACATGTATGTTCTGTTAACTTATGTATACATATAAGTCAATACTTTTATATTATGATTGTTTACAGTACTAGTATCTATAATATAAAACACTTAAGTTATATTTTATCTTTCTCAAACTTTAAATTTTAAGGTGCATCATGTAGAACACGGGTGAGCAAACATTTGGCAAAAGAATACCCAACGTTAGCAGATGCAGAAGAAGATTTAAATATAGACTATGTCCTTGACAGCACGCATTTGGGCAACCAAGAATCTGGTGCAGTGATGGGTACACCACCCAGTAGTTTTGCTATCCCTGATGGTCTTTCACCTATTTTTGGAACATCACCTTTAAAAAAGTCTTCCTCATCTTTAGAAAGTATTGGTGATGTTGTTAAAAAGTTTGTTATGAGTTGAAATACTGGCTCCTTGACGATTGGATACCTTGGCACAGAACAACTGACTATACTCTAATTGATGTAAATAGGTCAGTTGTCTTTTTGTAAATACTAGTAGTTTCACAAACCTGTCATCGATGTTTGTATTTCTTTTATAATCACCTATAGGCCATTGAAAGGAATATGTGGGTTAACACGTGAGGTGGTTGTTGGATTGGTGGCTAATCTAGAAAGTCGCCATTTGCGACAAATGGAGTATGTGTCAAGGGGACTACAACCAGAGCATCCCAGGTCATCGTCAACGGATGATGTGGAAAGCTTTATAGCTCTTCTGCATGAAATGCTAGGGTCAATTTTTGATGCCAAACAATTTTACAGTGAAATGCCAAAAATCCTGAATGAATTCAAGAAGAGAATTGACACAGAATTGCCATATTTTTACTGGACTGGATCCAAGACAAGGTACAAAGATTTTGATTTACCATCATTCAATGTACCTTCTGGACCTGGATTAATTGAAAGGCTTGATCAGGTGCACCTATCAAGAAGAGGTGACCCTGGTGTTTTTGTGGCGAACAGGGCATCACTTCCACAGAAAGGTCAACTGACAGCCAGGGCTAAATTCCATCGAGCTCCAGTTGCATTACCACCAACATTGCAAGAACTTCATTGACTTTTAGCCAGAACAACTTTTCATGATGTTACCTCACTTTTAATTTTCAGTTTTGCATTATTCATATTCAACATTAATTTACAAAGGCATGTACATGTACAGTAGAAGTTGAGTGTATGACATGCAGTATAAGTGAAAGTAAATAGTGCTTTTCCCATTTATTATATGCATGACAAAATTACTGCATTCTCAGTGGTTGAGAGGAGTACAATTATTTTATTAATTGTACTCAGTACAATTATTTTAATTGTACTGCCCCCAAGGCCCTGGGAACGATGTTAACAATAAAATTCAAAATGGCAGCCAATTCTGTAATGGAAAGTTCTCACATTTCCAACGACTTGTGTTACACTATGAACTACAAATTCCATGTAAATATTTTGAAATGAGTACGGAGAACACCCAGAGTGAAAATGTTTCTTGTCAAGTAATGAAACAAGATGTTTTTAAAGGTGTGGGTGAGTACGAAGCATACGTGTTGTAATTTTGTCATGCATATAATAAATGAGTAATCATATGATTTTGCTCGTACAATTAAGGATTTACACTACTCATGATATTTGAAAATTATGCCAAATTGCACTCGCCTACAGCTTGTGCAATTTTGTCAAAATTTTCAAATACATGTATCACCTGTAGTGTAAATCCTTAATTGTACGAGCAAAATCATATGATTACCCATACTAACCAAATATTCAAAATAAAAGTTTGTCTATTACAATGTAAAATGTAATGTAGTATAATATGTAAATAATTATGTAGTATAAACTCTATCCCCATTATGAATGTCTACAAGAAACATGAAATCAATGATACATGTAGGTGGCATTATGCACTGATCAATTTGAAGGTGTAACATCCACCCCTGGGCACATACCAGGTCATTTGACTTTTACGACGTTTTGATGATCAAATCCCCCACCCCCTGCCAAAAATGTTGTTCAAATGCCCTGTTTCACCCAGCAGCAAGTGAGTGTAGGTTATAATTATATAGATTAAAAAAAAATAAATGTGCGAATGCAGCCAACTGTTACTGTGAAAAATGGTTAATTGAGTTAACTCATTTCAGTAACAGTTGGCTGCATTTGTACTTTTTAGTTGTTTTTTTTAATCTATAATTATAAAACTTAATATGTTAGTGAAGGATACCTTTACTTGTCTCGAGTGTGTAGGGTAGGTACTTCATGTTAGGTCCACGGAAAAGGTTTTTTTTAAATACAAAGGAGTTACCTAAATCACAGAATCAAATACCCCATCACAATGAGTTCTGCTTACACGAAATGCCCACCTCTTGGGAACATGAACAATGGCAAATGCCCAACCCTTGCCTGGGGGGTGTTACACCTTCAATTTTTTTGTGCATTTATAAGCAGTATTGTACAAACATAGTGTTTATTGACAATACAAAGTGACTAGGTATGAGTTGCTCTTATTAAAATGACTATTTACATAACACACTTACTGGCTTTTACTACATCATTATGCCACAACCCTTTTCTTGATAGCTCAATAGTTATATAGAATCCTATCCTCATATAGGTTGTACGGAAGCGAATACTTTTCACCCTGGCATCAAAATGTGCATCCTTTAACAATGGTTGTACATGTTTTGTCAACTCACTGGCAATGTAGCCCACTTTTTCAAAATCAGCATCAGTTTGAATGAAAACAGCAATAGCATTGTTGTCATGTGGGTTGTCTGGTTCTTGCTCCAGGTTGACATAAACTGGTCTGTTGTACTCATACAAATACTCGTAAGCTTGCTCAAGCACATTCTGTCTCTCCTTAGAATGGCATGTTCCTAATACTTTAAATGAAAGAGTGTGTTGTGTTTGCATGTCACCAGTGTCATTGTTGCTGATCGTTGAATCCAAAGGTGAGGGTTCATTAGAAGCTGTATCTTGCCCAACTAAGTCTGCATCTTGCCCAACTAAGTGACATGGAGCAAACTCCCACAGCACAATAAATGAAATGTTCTCTATGGTAATGTAGCAGTGTTTGGTACATCTAAAATTTCTAAGTGCAACTGTTGTCCCTCTCTTTACTAAAGCATCCATTTCTTTACCATTTATGTTAACTGTCAGTTTAACAAATTCCAACGTAATTAATGGAAAACCAGGGATTGTCCAAGGAAACCAACTATTACTAATTGCTGTGATTACCAAATCAATTACAGCATTCTGGTCATTTAATGAGACACTGATGTGGTCTTGAGTTTGTTGCTCAGGCACAGGTATCTGAAACTGTGAATAAAATATTAATGAAAATGAAATGTATTCTTCCAAGAGAAAAATGTTATGCAGCAAGATAAAAAATATTAAAAGAAATTAATTATTAGAAAAATTTATTTTTAATTAGAAAAATCATAAAAGCTTTGAAGTTCGCATTTGATTAATGTTTACTAACCATTTTCAGAAGAGGGAAATTGTTTTGTTTCTCACCATTCTTCATGTTAACATTCCCTGCTGCTAGCTCATTTGCAAAATCTTTCTTTAGAATACTAATATAACAGTTAAAGAACCCATATAATAATAATATAATAATACAAAAATTATATATACTACCAAACAGTACTAGTTTCCAAACTAAAATATCAAAATTTATTGCAAACATGGGAAAGGATACACCCCACAATAATTTTGCAGTTCTTGGCCTGATTCGGTAGTCCATTCTTGTAGTGGTCGTACCTCCAGCTTGGTAGGATCAAACACAGTTTGGTGTGTAAATACTGCCACAGCCTTCTTAAAAAGAGTTTTGTAACTGGATGGAGCACCTTTCTTGCCAAGTTCATCAAAAAGGTTTCCAGCCTTCACGAAAGTGAAAGCTTTGTTGATTCCAACCCCACGGATGTTTTTTAGGTAGTCGCAGCCAGCTGCAACACAACCTTCTACAAACTGAGCCATTGTAACATGCAACCCACTCAGAATATCTTCTAGTTTAAAATAGTCACAATCCCCATTCGATTTGAGTTTTACAACAACCTGACAAATACAATGACATGGGTAAGTTAGAACAAATCTTATTATACCTCACAGATTGTCCAAACAGATACAGTAGACCTCGAATTATCTACTTGCCTACCCCACCAGAGTATTAGAAACTTCAATACCCTGCTTGGCTATGTACCTCAGGGTATTTGAGTTTCAAATACCATTTCAAATACCCTGCTTTGCTATGTCACCAGTGTATTTGAGTTTCACCCAATAAACCTAATTTAAAAACAAGCGCCAAGATGAAATATCCCGAAGATGAAGTCCAAGTATATTTAATTCCAAGGGGTTTTCTGTGTGGAATATTCTAAAAGACTGGTCTGTAAATGATAGGCCATGGGCCATCGCTCCATATCTATAATATTTGGTAAGTTTTACACTGTGATGCCAAACACAGATAAGAGTATACATTATAAACAACTGACCTCCTTACAACCATACACCAGAAGATCTGAGTCTTCGGTGACTACGAAGTCGGCGTATCCGTTTTTTACCAAAAACGCAAGTTGGGCATCTGACTCATAAGGGGATATGATGTATTTGACATCCTGACACAAACACAACTGAAATGTAAAATGCAAGGTACGTTTGAGAAGTATAAATGCCAATGTTGAAAAGGATTTTAAAAGGATTATTTTGAAAAGGGTTTTTCTTACATTCAAGCCTTTGTTAAACTTACCTTTACACACTCAACAACATCCTCGTAGGTTATTTCCACACTCCGGCTTAATAATTTATTTCGTTCAATGTTATCGATGTTCTGGTTTTCGTTCGCTTTTGAGATCTGCTCATGCCTCTCACTATGTTTGTAACAGACAAAAAGTTTTCATATCAGTTTAAAAACGAGAAAAGTGACATTTAACGTAGGGAAATTAAAAAAAATAAGGTAAACGTCTTCTCACTCTCACCTTTGTCTTCGAGTGTTTTCCTTTGCTTTGGCTTGCAGAGGTTGTCCATCGAAAACTAAAATAGGAGTAACTCCTGAATCTTTCAGCAGTTGAAGATAAAAGTTAAAGATTCTGAAAAACCTAGATGGAAAATCATATATCAAACATCGCGTCTCAAAGCATATAATACTGAAAAAGTTTATAAAACTGTCAGCTCTATTTGTATTATTTAGCTAAATAGCTTACCTTTCTTGATTCCCTGTCTGAGACACGGATAACGCCAAAGCTTTGTGAATCCAACAGGATGCATCCACAGCCGCTATTTTGCCGGAAAAGTACGTTATATTGACCTTATTTGAATATTCTTTTATATACGAAAAAAGACAAGTTATCCCCATTAAGCATTCATGTATTCACAGCAAATAAGCAATCGACAACACGCTGCAGACTTGTTCACTCGACCGTGTCCAGGATGCAAATGAGGCGCAGGAAAAATATTGTTCAAAAAACAAGCATGCTTTGCGGTCGTATCGCGCACACCGCCTGGGCGCGTAGCCTCTTGTGCGGAAGCTGTCTCATGACTCTCATCAACATCGGGTACGTTTGGCGACGTGGACTTATCCACTGCAGGGTTTGATTTCTTTCTTTTTCGCTTTTTCGTCTTTCGTTTGCTTGAAGACTGACCATTGGTTTCGTTAGAATTCACGATCTGTACATCAGGCAATTCAGATGGATTAGTTGAAGTGGAATAACATTCTGCTGGTCGTTGCTGTAAGACTTGTTTACTTAGTGCTTCAACTGCTGCTATAAGGGCGGCATTGTTCCTTTCTAAATTGCCGATAATTTGCATATGTTCCTTCGTTCCATTTGAATGATCAGCAGAGGGGATCTTCAAATATTTTTTTATCTCGATAATTTCCCCTTTTAGCTTCTCAACTTCGGACTTATGATATGCACAACAGTCACAACATTCATCTTTGGAGTTAACACTAGAGGTTACACAGGCATCGAGAATGTCGCTTTTAGGCTCGACTTCAATTATGTCTTCGGTACTCGCTGATGGCTGTATACTTTGTTGATCAGTTGATCTAGTTGTTACAGGCATATTTACATTCAGCATTCACCGTTGTCGATAGCGAAGAGTTCACCGTATATAGTTTACAAAGTAGACTGTAGTAAACTGTGTTTAGAATCAAAAAAATTAGGACTCAAGAGCGGAGCTCAAATAAACACGTCTGCCCCCAGTGAAGTGATAAATACGAACAGTGTGTACTGCGAATAGAGCATGTACTTGCCAGTGACACATATTTTAAATTCTACACCGGTTTTCAACATTATGCAACATTTAAAGTTTTCTTTGACTTTCTGCAACCAGCAAGTAATTTCTTAAGTTATGCTGGTTCGAGTAACAAGGTAGAATATTCGGCAGAATCAGAAGAAAAGCTGGGGCGAAAAGGTCAATGTCACCAGAGCAAGAGTTGTTTATGGTTCTGGTTCGCCTACGTTGTGGTCTTATGGGGGTTGATTTGGCATTTCAGAAGCACATGTTTCCCGTATCTGGGCTACTTACCCAAATACCCGTATAATTATTGATTGTACAGAACTACTTATTGAAATGTCAACATCATTTAGAAGTCAGTCTGCAACATTTTCGTCATATAAAAATCACAATACTGCTAACCCAGGTAGCACAATTACGTTCTACAAACGTTGTGTCAACGTTCGACGAACGTTGCGAAAACGTTGTGATACAAAGTTGTGATAACGTTATTTTGTGGACTCCCAGGAACGATCTATTAACGTTACAAAATAACGTTGCAATCAAACATCCCTACAACGTTGTTGGAACATTTCGAAATGTCACATAATAGTATAGCAATTTTATAGTTCTTCGGAAAGGTTACACTTGAAACGCAAAACAACCCAACAAAAAGCTAGTGGATAATTCCGAGGTTACTTCGCGCTTGTATGCAATTGCTTTTAAGTGAAAAATGCACAAATGATAGCAAAAACAAGATATATGCAATTTAATAAAAATCACTTTCGCCCTGGAAGTGGTGCGATGAAAAGGTTTTGACATGTTTAGAAAATAACGAAGACAAAACTCAGACGTTTTCCTGGTGTACTTTGCTTGATCTGAGGAAACAAATTCGTGATGATTAACCTGTTCACATTGTCTTTATTCTAAACAAATAGTGATATGGATTGAAGCGATTACATGCACGTATTTAAAGGCAATAATAGAGTAAAACGTCTCATAAAACTAGAATTTTATTTACAAAACTAAAACAGAACAAACTGTAGTCGACTAAAATACAATGTTGTGTTTATTAAAGCTAATTAGTATATTCGAAAAGAAGTTAAAGCCATCGAAAAAACCCCACAAATTGTTAAAGGCTAACCAAATATAAATAAATATATAAATTGTGTTTAAATTATTTCATTAAGTAAAAAGATATCTTACAAAAGTAAAGAGAATTAACGCTGAAAATCATCGACATCCATTTTATAAGCTTGATTGAAAGCAATCTAAATTACAGAATGTCACTTATTCACTTTCAGGCTTTTCAGGCTTTTCAGGCTTCTAAAAAAATTTAAAAAAAAGTGACAAAAAATTCTTTGCAATTCAGTATAATAAACAAATAAATAAATAAATAAACCTTCCAGATAATCACCACAAAACTGTAAGAAACTAGCAATTATGAATATCTTAATATATGTACTTTGTATCTTGAACCTCCAGGCTTGTGTGGAGTATGTTTGAGATATTCAGCAATATGCTCCTCGATTTCCACTTCATTTGCTTTCTTGTGAACTCTAAGACAAGCCTCTATAAATGTTAACAAAGAGAAACAATAAACGCTTTATTAATCAGTCATTTAAACAATATATGCACACACATACACATGCCTACACACATCGATCTATATATACCAAATTATTTACACATATTGTATACCGTAATCTATGAAATAAAGAGATTCAAAATAATTTGTTTAAATACTTACTAATAACTAATCTACAGATGGCAAGATCTTGGAAGGAAGCTTTGATTTTCTTCCTTTCAAACTGTAGAGCGACCAAAGTCTATTTGTTCCAAGTTTGGCTAGGATTCGTCTGGTACTAACTGCACTGTTATGGGCACACTCGGCAATCAAGAACTGTAGCTATAGAATAAAAATCAAACTTGAGTTAAAAAAACCGAACTCTTGTTCTTAACTTTTGGTGAGAAGCAGCGCCCTGACAGAAAAACTGGTTCACCAGAAACTGCAGTAAAAATTGGTTAACCAGATTGACAGAAAAAACAACAAACACTTAAGGTCTTCGTTAAGGTTTGCAGGGTCATTTCTGTAAAGCGCTCTTCTCAATTCCGCAGAATTTTTGCCAGAAAAATAAAATAGATATCGTTAGAAAGCTATTAATTTGTAGAATACAATGGTGTCTTTGATTTTGCGATAAACACAAAGAGTTAATAGTTGTGAATTTTTTAATTAAGACGACTTAAGAACAAAGCGTTTCATTTTGTTCAAAACAATTTTTCGCAGTTCGATTCCGAGATAAATGTCCAGCAAAACGGTGTCAGCGTTTTTTTATTTATTGCCTGGTTTCGAATTTACGACTAATTTTGTCCGAATGTTGGTCGAAAAACAGCATTTTTAACGTTGGTCGTCAATAAAATCGGCAAAACTCGACAAATAAAAAAACGCTGACACCGTTTTGCTGGAAATTTATATCGGAATCAAACTACAAAAAAAATATTTTGAACAAAATAAAATGCTTTTTACTCGAGTCACCCCGGGTGAAGCCCTCTGGGTTTAATTAAAAAATTCACAACTATTAACGGTTTGTGTTTATCGCGAAACCAAATAACTACGAATGAATAACTTTCTAACGATATCTTTTTATTTTTCTGGCATAAATTCTGACGAATTGAGAGCGCTTTACAGAAATGACCCTGCAAACCTTAACGAAGGCCTTAAAGGCATTGGCAACAAAACTTAAGTTTGCCTAATTTGAAAGGACTCATAAAATTGTAATAGAAGATCTTTTACATTTTTTTCGTATTTTTCTTCGTTTTCAAGATATTTCAATTTGTTTAATATGTAAATGAGATGGACTCTGACGTCATGAGCAGGGTACAGTATTTTCACAGGTAGCAAAATCAGTTATATCTCTAAATTTGTTCAATGAAATCACTTGAAACTGTGCACATAAAAACGCCTTGTGACACTGAACATTTCATAAGTGATTTTGCTTTGTGTAAAAATACTGTACCCTGCTCATGACGTCAGAGTCCATCTTATTTACATATTAAACAAATTGAAATATCTTGCAAATGAGGAAAGATATGAAAAAATTGGAAAGAGTTTCTATTACAAGTTTATGAGTTCTTTCAAATTAGACAAACGTACTTTTTATTGCCAATACCCTTTAACATATATACAGTACTGTGTAAACTTAGTTTAAACCAAATTTATTATTTTATAACTACACTAACATGTCAAATTTCATAAGGACAAGCAGTGAAAGATTGAAATAGAAGTAGCAAATTTGACATGTTCTTATCTGGTGTGAAACCCAATAAACCATCAACGAAAATAGGTACAAATACCTACCATTTTTTTCATAAAGGCCTCCTCTTCAAGGCGAACCGACAAAGCTTCTAAGTCCTCAACACTGTCAATTGGTTTTGGAAGCACGTCTTGCAGCATGTCAGTACCTCCAACTCCCCTAGTGGCACTAAGCAAGACACGTAACATAGAAATTCCTTCATCTTGCTTTTCTATCAACATATCTAGCTTTGTTAAGACACTTCTTTGGAAGTCTATGAAAAACAAGAGTCAAAATGACAACTATTATTTCCACTGCTGTTAAATCTTTTTGCAAGAAATGGACATTTGCAACTCACTTTCGTTTTGCTCTTGTGTAGTTACACGTAGGGAGCTAGACATCCCATTGGTAGGTGTTCTTGGTAAAGCATCATCCAATAGTTGGGTTCCGCTGAAGGCATTTGACTGGGCTAATAAAGAGATGATAAAAGCACTGTTAGCAAAAATATTGGTTGCGACTATCCTTGAATTTAGTACTGTACTGAGATTCCCATACATTTACCCTGCTTCTTTGCTGAGAGAAGGAAAAAAGGCTCTGCCATATTTGTGTTTGGTATTCTATTTCAGGTATTGTTGATAGCATTTAGTTAAATGCTGAAGGGATCACCCTGACTAGAATAAATTAAAATATAGGTGTCTAGCTAAGCTGAACACAAATATGGCAGAGCTTTCTTTTCTTCCCTTTGTCATGAAATAAACAAAAAGAAGGCTCAGCTTGCAAGGTAAAGTACTGTACATGCAATTAATGAGACGAATAAAACTTGTTAGTTTGCAAATTTTGGAGGTTTTGATTTTCAAGCCTTGGCTTTCTTATTTGTGAAATAATTTGTCACCAGTAAGAAATATCATATCAGCACTTTTATTGGCTAGCCGACTGCCATGACAATGTTGCCTTTGACAGTTTAGCAAACCAGCAAACTCACTGGTGAAAAGGTGTTTTAATGGTTAGCTATAGGAGTGATGAAAGAATGAAATGTTGCCTTTGACAGTTTAGCAAACCAGCAAACTCACTGGTGAAAAGGTGTTTTAATGGTTAGCTATAGGAGTGATGAAAGAATGAAGAAAGAAAAACAAACTATAACAAAGAAGAAATTAATCTCAATATTTGATTAAATGCATGTCACAAGAACTAAACAGTAAGGAACATTTTTGCATTGTTCATAATGTACTTAACTCATTCCTGCCATCGGCGTTCCCAGAGGTGAATAAAATTATCTGGCATTAGCCAGAATAAAATACCAAAGACCGATGCAGACAAGAAAGGGTAAAAGCTTTGTATGACTTTATTCACTTGTTGCAATATATCATAAAACTCACTGGTTGTATGTACATCACAATTTGCGAATAATTTTTATGTAAATAGAAAATTGCACGTTTACATTTACAAAACAGACTCTTACTTACTTGCAAAAAGACGACTTTGTTCTTGATTTTGGAAACCAGAAGTAGAACTGCTACAAGACATACTGGGGAAAATTTGACTACTGCTTGTTCCATAGGTAGAATTTCTTAACTCATGCAACACATCTAAATGAATGCAATTAAGAATTAGCGTTTACAAAGCTGTTTATACATCACCTATTCAACTATATATATATATACATAGATAGATAGATAGATAGATAGACAGACAGACAGACAGACAGACAGACAGACAGACAGACAGACAGACAGACAGGCAGGCAGGCAGGCAGGCAGGCAGGCAGGCAGGCAGGCAGGCAGGCAGGCAGGCAGGCAGGCAGGCAGGCAGGCAGGCAGGCAGGCAGGCAGGCAGGCAGGCAGGCAGGCAGGCAGGCAGGCAGGCAGGCAGGCAGGCAGGCAGGCAGGCAGGCAGGCAGGCAGACAGACAGACAGACAGACAGACAGACAGACAGACAGACAGACAGACAGACAGACAGACAGACAGACAGATAGATAGATAGATAAACTTAAAGTTTAATGTTGTTACTCAGAGTTTCACGTCTTACGACGATCTTCAGACAACTGGTAAAAGTTCCGGTTTTGCAATTCTCTTATAGTAAAGTCCCATACGTCATCGGTTGATTATAGTTCGGAGGTCTCATCTTCATCATGGCTTGCGGGTTTTAAATTTATTTATGAGGAATTTATTCCTGTGGCGGCATTTCGAAAATATTTCTGTTCGCTTGTTTAGTAGGTCTTTCCGAATTATAATCAACCGATGACGTATGGGACTTTACTATAAGAGAATGGCAAAACTGGAACTTTTACCAGTTGTCTGAAGATCGTCGTAAGACGTGAAACTCTGAGTAACAACATTAAACTTTAAGTTTATCTATAATACGCTCTATCTTTCAAGGTATTGAGCACTCTACATATGAAAGTTAATAATACCTTTTAACATTTCAATATATATATATATATATATATATATATATATATACTGTGCAGAAATAACCTAACACTGTGTCTGCGGGTGCTCTGCGTGCGGTTGTGCAGCAGATATTCAACTCAACTTCTCGTTGACTATCAGCTCATAGAAAACTTGGTCTCATATATATATATATATATATATATATATATATATATATATATAATACACGCACATGTATATATATATATATATATATATATATATATATATATATATATATATATATTGAACAACCAGGAACAGTAGTTTTAAACTAATTTATTTACGTTTCAATGTAAATAAATTAGTTTAAAACTACATGTACTGTTCCCATGTTGGCGTGTGCTGTTAACACGCTGCCTCTCACCAAAAAGTTAAGCTTGGTTAGACGGGGTTAGTACTTGGATGGGTGACCGCTTGGGAATGCCCCGCTGCTGGGCTTAGAACTCATGTGAGTAGAGTTGTAGTTGATCTCTCCTGTGCTTCGAGGGTTTTTCACTGGGTTCTCTGGTTTTCCTCCCTCCATAAAATCAACACCAAACATCTTAGCTGTGATCCATGGTATGAACTGTGTCGTATGGCGGCTGCCTGGAGCGCCTTTGATATGCCTCGACACGGCCACGTTGATCTGTCCTTCGCAATTCAGCCCTGGCTGCAAGTAAGGATGATTAGCCCCCAGTCCTTATCCTTTCCTTTATAGATTGGTTGGGACTTTGATTAAGGCTGGCACGCTGTTAAATTTATACTTTATTTTTACTTACTGGTACTGTTTGGCATAAGTACATTATTTGCAGCAGATAGGATATCTGAGATAGCGCCTGGAAGAGTACTATCTGTGCAACGACGTTCTTCCATTCTGTTGCTATTTGGAGTAGACATACATGCAGGTGGACTTCTTCTATTAAATGCTGGACTCTTCCTGCAGGTAGTTGAGCCACTAAAGGTGGGTGCAGCTGGCATCAATGGCACCAAAGGAGCTTTGGCCAACGATGACTCCTGTGTTTTGCCACGAATGTCACTTTCATCACCTTGAAAAAATAGAATTACAATACCAAGACAATTAAAAATGCTCTGCTACAAGACAATCAAAACATTTATTTGTGTATGCCATCACAGCAGTGGTCTACCGCACACCCAGAATAGTTAGACATGTGATTTCCTGAAAGCCATCATACTGCTTATTGAGAGCATTGAGAGATAGAAGAAGTATTGACATTGAGACTCTCTCCATATATAAACAACATCTACTGTATCTGTTTTAAATGTTTTCTGTAGACTTAAAAACTTACCATCACTCCAATCAGGAAATTCCACAAAACTGCTTCTGTTAGGTCTAGTTCTCTTCCTTGGCCCTGCATCCGAATCTGATTCAGATTCAAGGTGTGATGTAACCTCAGCTTTTCTAGCAAGTTTCTGAGCCTTTTTGTAAGTGTCTACAAATCCAAAAATAATAAAAATACAAAAACTAATTAAGTGATTAAGTATATTAACAATGGTACAGTTGGCCACAAAAAACATAGTTACTAGATTAGATTGGCTAGATTTATTTTACTCTTATCTAAAGTCAGCTGATTTTACTTGTCAATGTAACACCAGATTATTTTATTGTATCTATTGACAGACTACAGGGAGATGCCTCAGATGTCAATGGGTTAATGTAAGCATTAGACAGAGTAAAATAATAAAATACTGCCAGTTTGTTTGTTTGTCAACTGACTGTACTGAAAAAGATGGGAACTTGTACATTCAACTACAATCCTTCATGTGCAGTAAATATTGTTTCTTGCAGAATTATCAGAAAACATGGTTTTAAAATGATCAATTGTGGCAGGAATGAAGTTCTTGCTTACTTTACTTAATCCATCTTGGCATGATAAACAATGTTTATAATTGTTATTTGAACTGATTTGATGTTGCAAAGCATTGTGGTTAAATGTACCTCTGCCATCTTTTTCGGTACCATTAATTGATCATTAACCCCTTGGCACCCAGGAACTCTCCCCCTGATGAGTAAAATCATCTGGTATTAGCCAGAGTACAATACTAAAGGCTGTACCATTCCAAAAGAAACGATACATGTGCAAAAGGATTAATGCCTGTCACAGTGTACAAGAACATATAAGATTGTCTGTGTCAGATCAGTAAAATAGTAATTAATGAAGGAAGGTTTTTTGGTGAGTTTTCAGGTACTGTGTTACACCTATTCACAGGGCATAATTAAATGACATGAAAATTACCTGCAAATGAGAACACTCTGATCTGATATCTCTTCCAGCTTTCTTTGTCTGGCATCTCAGCCTTCTTTACTTTGGCAGTAGCATTGGTACGTGGCCAGTAGCTATACATAATCTAGAAACAACAAATTATATTATGATATAAGAAAGAATGAAATATACACGTAAAAGATAGGGGTAGTGAAACCCATCCCTAGTAAATTACAACACAAGCACCCAATTCACAAATATTATATAGAATATTTAGTACATGTTAATTATTCTAGAAAACCTACCCCATCACATGTCTCAATCCATGCACCAGAAACAACCTCAACTGCCTTCTCTTCAACAAATTCAACTATAGCATAGTCACCTAAAGAAGTCATCTAAAGTAAAGAAAGTTCTGTTATTACATATAATGTTAACTTAATTATATGAATCATATGCAACTTTGCCAAGCAAGTAAAAAAAAAAAATAAAGCTGGGTGGAATACAGATATTCTTAGCTTTTCACAGTACATAAAAATTGCAAAATCGACCGAAAATAAAGATAGATATACAACATGCTCAACAAAAAATTGAACACACTAAACAAAAAGACACTACTGTATTCATGTACATGTAGAATATACACAGCACTCTTAATATCTCCAGCTTCTTTTCATTTCTCTTAAATGTTCAAGTCACTGGGAGTCAACTGTACACAATGAGGGGAATTTCCAACAATATATTGGTATATTGCAATACTGATATACAAAATACTGGTATTGAAATTACTATATACCACCCAGCTTTAATAGATACACCAGTTACCCCATTTACAATACCTTTACGATATAGTGTCTGCTAATTAGTATGCTGTAAAGCAATAAACACAATCTTGCTTGGTCCAAGATCAACCTTCATTGCCTTTCTGTTCAGAAGCTGTGAAGAAAGTACTTTCATACTTGTCCATCGCTGATTTCCCTTGTGTACCCCAATAATGCGAGAATCACATGGACTCGTAAACAGACTTTCAGTTTTTTCATAAACCCGGCACACAAAATGTTCATTGCCATTTTCATCAACATTACCAGCCTTATCAACAACTTCACAACAAGATGAATCACTTAAACCATAAACATTGTCTGGATTCTTTAAACTGATGGCAATAGCTTTGCAATTTGGTTGAATGACTGCAGATGACTCACTCAAACGTTTTGCAATCTGTGCAATGGGATTCTTTCCCGATCGCACTAATTTTTTCAATTTTTGCATGTAATTCTCAAATGGAAAAGCACTACATGCATCCAAGCTCCCATACTCTTCCACCTCATCCGCCAAATGGACCATACTATGGACATTATACACTAAAAACTCATCACCATACAAAACCTTACCCTGTTCAACAAAATATTCCATTAATTGCTTTGCATAGTTTCTATGAGCTAGAGCTAGGGTAGGACATACCAAAATGGAACTAGCAACACTTAGACACAAGAAGTGATCATATAGATCAGGCCGTAGAATGCCACTAAGAACAATCTTCCCTGTGTACAGAAGAAATTGCCTGTACTCGGTTGCCTTCCACCTGTCAATTTCTGCTAAACCTCTTGGTTTACGTGCAAATGTGCTTGGTACAAATGATTTTAAACCAACTAACTTAATACTGATCTCCTCCACCTGACCAGCTGACATTTTCTCTTCACGATTTCCCCTCATCCATATCAAAATTAATTTCTTAATGACTCCTAAACACAGTTGGTGCATGTAGTCAATGGGAAATTTCTTAACCATATCAACAGGTAAAGCACAGAAAGGACTTGTACGTATATGGTGCTCTTCATTAACCTGCTGCCTGAAGGATAAATCAGTACGCAGTTCAATATTCCTAATATTAGGATATACCACTCTGCCAAGCCACCTGCCTTTTTGTGGACACTTGTCACACCCAAAATAGCCCGAACACAACTTAGTGCCTTTCACAAGGGCTCTTGCAGGCGCATCACAGACAATACACCTCAGTGAAACGGAAAGAATCCGGTCCCCATGTTGCAGACCATGCTGCAGAACAATACCTAAATCTCTGATTAGGTCTTCCAAAAATTCTAGATCTTTAGGTTTGGATGCACCATATGTCAGAACAACAGGAAATACAGTTACAGGTTTTATGTTTACGATTGCACACAAAACTGGCCATAAAGATTTGTTTGAACTCTTAAATAATGGCAGGCCATCAATATTTAAAGAAATTTCAAGTGAATCAGTTCCACTAACTTCACCTGGGGGATATTTCTTAAAATTCTTCCATAACTCACTAGCAAGAGGAAGATAAACATATTCCATTCCAGACCTAGTCTGAATATTAATGTTTCTTGCTGTGTGTAGCAATGTGCGTGCAGAAGCAGGCAAATTTGGATGACCATTTTGCTTTAAAAGATCAAGCAGACCATCCAGTGCATTTTGCTTTATCAGAAACGTATTGGCCCAATTTCCTAACCCCTCTTCAAGAGAATTATCCTCACAATTATCATCTTCAGAATCAGAAGAACAACAACCATCATCATTTCCCATCATACCCAAATCAACCTCATTTTGCACATGCAAGGCCAAACAGTTGTCTTCTGAATAGGTGCAACTACGTTTTGCTCTAGGGTTGGGTTGTTCTGTAACACTTTCATTAGCATTACTCTCTGGTAATGTATCGTTAAAAGGAAGTTCAATAAATTCATCCTTGTCAGATTGGGCAACATTAGTATTTCTTAAAGATCTGGCTGCAGCAGCCCAATGTCTCTTGTACTGTGCCCGATTTGCTTTCATATTAAAAACACAAACTATAATAAACAAAGTTGGGTAATAATTAGACTTCTGATTAAGATCGGTCTAATCATCATAAACTGATTATAGCAGCTTAGCTAAAAGACATAGCATAAAGAAACCTTTTATTAGAGTCTAATGGGTATACTTGTTTATATGGAGGTGAGCTATCCTACCCGAGTCACGAGCCAGCCTGGGTACCCAAGCCACAAGCCAGCCAGCCTGGGTACACGTACCTGAGCCAGTGATGATTTTCATTTATGTTTATATTAATAGACGGGCTAGCTCGCCTACAATCAATTTCAAAAGTAGTTGGGACACTTGAACTTTTCTAAATATACTCGTTCAACATCATCTATTTTGCGATATGTACACAATCCCTCCCTCCCCCTCCCTTTACAATGTTGTCTAATGAAACAAATTAACAATTCCAGAAAAATTCACCGTAAACATGGTATACAAAATTGAACAGAGGGCCGGGGGAGTTGGAAAACTGAAAAAGGAAGCAAATGTCCCAAGACTTTTGAAAATGATTGTTGGCTTGCTTGTTGTGCAAATTGTAATTTATCAGTTCTCGCAAGACATGAAATCTCATTGTTTAAATATGAACTGTGCGTGAACAAATTGAATTTGTGAATCCTGTAAGACAACCCTGATAAAAACAAATTTTGTCATGTGTATGTAGCTTTTAGTGCCAGTCTGGGTTGATGAGCCAGCCCAGTAAATATGTCTACATGGGAAAAACCCAGCCCGGATAACCAAGATCCCAGCCACACAAAGCGAGATCTCAGCCAAGTGGGCTAGCTCGGCTCTCATATAAACACAAAATGAAAATTAACAAGAAATAATAGCATGAGCAAGATCTTGGCAAAGCAGGCTAGCCTGGGTACCCGGCTGCCTTACCTCCACATACACACACCCTAAGGCTATTTAATTCAGTATCTGTTGAAACAGACATTTCAAAAATTTGTCTTCAGCAAGAAGACAACGTCATACAATTATATAGTTTTAAGGGAATTACATGAAAATTGTAATGTATACTCAAAACATTAAATCCCAATGCATGGTAAATGATCACATGGACTAATGCATCAACATGTATTACATCTAAAATTTTAAGACCGGTATAGTCTTTCAAATTATGCTCATAAAACTTTGAATGCGATATCCAACTAAAAAAGTTAACCAGTTCAATCTTATTAATCACTAATATGTGTCAGAAGTCGCTTAACGTTTAGCAGTGTCAATAAACAAAGTTGAGATTAGAGTTAGTTTTAGGGATTCAACTTCGCGAATGAATTCACAACTTCTTTTCAATTTTGTTTGGAATTCACATTACAAGAATGGCGGCCATCTTGAAAATAATATTGAAGACTTTGCCCTTTAGACCCCTTTCCTTCTATTCGCAAAATATGTTAATCGAGTCCCCTTAGCTTTGCGCCTTTCTTTCTATAAACTACTAGTAGGTAATCGAAATATAGTAAGGTTAAATATACTGCCGAAACGGAGAACGTTGTAGTCTAACGTTTCGAGCGAAGGCCCTTCGTCAGGGAGAAACGTGGTCTTTCTCTCTGACGAAGCCGAAGGGCCTTCGCTCGAAACGTTAGACTACTACGCTCTCGGTTTCGGTAGTATATCTAACCTTACTATATTTGAATTGTTGTTTTCAACACTGCCTTAACACATCTTCGTTTGATAAACAACGGGGACAACTCAACAACATAAAACTTGAAACTGCTCGATCGCCGATCGGCCTCGGGTATCAAAAAAAAAATTAATATACGATTATCTTTGACCCGACAGAAAAATAATGATAGGACAATCTTGTAAACATAAGTGATAAAATGTCTACTTACTTTATAAACGATGATGACCTTTTACGAATGCAGGTAGACAAGGATTAAAAACCAAAACTGAACAACTCCAAAGACACTTTCGAACGCGATCACAGACACTGTGGAAAAGACAGTTGGCGTGGTGGAGTGCAAGTGACGTAATTCCGATGAGTTGGTGATTATTGCGCATGAGCACGTCCGCGGGCATTACTAGCACCCATACTCTTGCTCGATCAATCTCAAGTTTCCGGTTCATTAATAAACACTAATCAACTGCATTAATTTGGCAAGTATTAGGCCAGTTTATGCAAATTATAAGTTGCTTTTAAAACTTTTGTTCAAGCAGTTTTTATAATTGTTCGTTTATTGGCCTATTATTACAGGCGAATATACCAATCTAAATATCCAACTAATTAATAAAAAGACACAAAGTGAATACGTGATTGCCGCAGTTGGATATATAGTTCCACTTCTCATTTTCACTGAACGCGTACTTTGAGATCAGAAACGCCGTTTTACAACGTTTCTCAAATGCGGTGTTGCAAAGTTACCCAAAAGTCGTTTTACAACGTTCCTTAAACGTGATAGAGCAACGTTCTGTCGCTTTGGGGAAAACAACACAATAATTAAATTAAGATGCAACATTACAGAGACGTTATATGAACGTTTCTACCGTACGTTACAGCTTTATGTTGCTACAACGTTTATCTACGATTTTCACAACAACGTTTGTTCTGGCAAAGAAAAAGAAACGTTGAGGCAACGTTGTTGTAAAGTTACGTCCGATCCAACGAAACCACAACATTTTCCCAACGTTGCGATTACGTTTTGTGCTAGCTGGGAAGGGGTTGCTAGGGATTTCTCCTGCTGGGTACCCAACGTTTGTATCAGAATTGCATGCTGGGAGGGCTTCCGATAAACAAGTGACCAAAGATTGTGGCACTCACTTTGCTTGAGTCAGGAGATGACATAATGGCAGACAGGGGTTTTGATATAGCAGATGATATGCCTGCTGGTGTTGGGCTCAACATACCACCTATTCTGAATGGTGCAAATCAACTTTCACTCAGTGCTGAAAATGATACACGAAAGATTGCGGCTCTGAGAGTGCATGTGGAAAGAGCAATACAACGCATAAAGAGTTTTAGAATTATAAAAAATGTCTTTCCACTGAAGATGTCATCAGACTTGAACAAAATATGGGTAATTTGTTCTTACCTTACTCTATTTTACCCACCTTTAATAAACGATAAGTGTGAATCAGAATGAAATATCAAACAATTGTTTTTAAATGTTTTCTTAAGTAACTAGTTAGGATAAATGTATGTGAAATAAAACAAAGTAAGTTTTGGTAACATTGTTTTGTACCATAATTCATGGTCAAAGTAAATTATCTCACTAAACACTTCTTTGTTTGTATAAACAATAATGTCTCCCCAATTAACTCTGCATGCAGACATAACACCTTGCATTTGGTAAAAATGATGATGGTTTCGCTTTAGTTGTGGTTTTCCATTCAGTTCATGTAAATAAAATGATGAGTCAACCTCACAGGCTTCTTTAATTGTCATTTCTTTTTTTGAGAAGAGGCACTTCACCTCACCTATCCCAAATGATGTTGGCTCTGCAGAATCATATAACAAGCAGTCTGGACTTGCACCAAGCCATGGAGCTTCTGTGTTAATAATTAACCCACACTGAACACATGCAGTCATTCATTATTAGTTCATTAAAATTCTTTTGTTCCAAATATTTTTCAATGGCAGTCTGCTCATCACTGTTGCCCCACTGACATGCTTCTGGGGGCTTTGTAACATTACTTGCTGGTAATAGGATTTTGTTAAGTAGTGATGTGGGGAAAACATTTTCTCTTCGTTTCATTACTGTACCAAAATGTGAGACAGTTAAACGACCTCTTCGTTCATGAAACCAAAGTTTGCTCTGTGGCCGACCTCTTGTATTACGTGCAATGTCAACCATTTGTTCTTTGGTTGTAAAAAGAATGTTTTCAGTATATGGTGTATACTCTGGAGAAGGTAAATGTTTGCACACTTCCACAAAGTTAGGAACAGTAATTTGTTCCAGTATAGATTCCCTTATTTCAGTATTGTACATTTGATTTGCAAATATGTTTGCATCATTGAATGCCTTTTTTGAAGGCAATTCCTCAAGAAATTCTTGGAATTGAAATGGTTCACAATTATTGGATGCTAAAAGGCCCTGTAAATAATCACAAGTTCCAACAGTTTTCAAACCACCCTCAAGTTTTCTTAAGTCATCAACATTTACATGTTTAGCAAAAACAGGTGCTGGGTTGTTGTAGTCTGCTGTGTAATGTTTTTCTGTCTTGGCAGTTGCCTTGCTTATTTTAACTTGATCAAAAAGCAATGCAGTATCAAGTTTCTCACTAGTATCAGGAACATGCCACTGTTGTAACAGTTGTGTGCATGTTAAATCATCTGGGACTTCTGTTAACTCGAGTTGAATATAGTCCAAAATTTAAAATAGCAGGGCGGCTACATGTTTACAGCAACCACCTTGTCCTGCTGTACAAGTGCAACTTGCACGAGATATTTTACCAGTGTCCTGGTGTAGGTGAACATAGACTGCATAGTGTGCCTTTTTCATGGAGGCATGCACAACACTTTTAAACAGGAAAAACCTTTCTGTGCCTTTCAAAACATTAGCCTTGACTACAACCTGGGTAACCATTTTGTCTTTGAAATGTTGATACCCGTACTTTTTATGCTTGTGAGCATTTGGTGGTTTTCCAAGTTTACTTGAGTCGTCAGTTATCAAATGTTGCTTTAATAATGCATGGGTAAATGGGGGAATACTACTGAGGTTTCTTGTCCACTGTATTCCTTCCTCCATATTTATAAACCGTAAACCAAACGGTTCGAAACTTTCCAAAATATACTCGAAACAAGTGAGGTTGCTTTACAGTAAATTAGACCCGCGTAAATATGTTGTAGTTAAAAATCTCCAGTAAGACACTTGAACAGCAGTGAATAGTACTTAAAAGTACTTTTTAAATCTTTTTTGTAACAGCGAAAACCTTTGAAATGTGAAAGCTCGGTATTTCAAACAGCAACTGTTTTTATTTTTCGCGCCAAAGAACCTCAATGTTTTGGTTTGTGAAAAGAACGTTTGATCAAACATGTGTTGTTTCGGGACGGTCAAGTGTGCAAACATTTTTCTTTCAAGTCTCTAGAATTAAATCGATCGCCGATTTTTTCAGGCAAACAATGAGTCACAACGTGTTCCTTATCTTGAAAATAATTTAATGCAGTACTTATCTTTATATTGTGAAATATTCCAAAATTTGTGTCTGACTACCTCGAATCAAAGCCATTCCCCGTTTCAGTGACTCTGTACGCCGTGTTGAATATTTCAACTACACTCGCTCGTAGAAACCCAAGATTCGGTAGAAATATAAAACAAGACGTACAGATTTGATATAAACTTTAATTGAAGCGAAAATGATAAAACTTTTCTTCCAATTCTCGTGTGTTTAGCACCTTCCCTCGTTCGAAAAATACAATCGCCATGTTGAAAAATTCTGCCGTGTAACTAAACTACCATGATGCTTTGCAGTTCTGCAATTGGCCCATTCTCGCTAGCGAGTTTATCCAGCGAGTTCAGCGAGTTTTCGATGAAGATTACATAAAGTAGATAATGAATTGTAGTTCCGCTGACTTTAAGCACACGTGATTGCAACGGCAAAATATGGCGGGACTCGGGAGAATCGTTAAATCCTAATTAGTTTTATACTAGAAATACATGAATGCAACAACCCCTCGCTGGCTTAAATGCTTTTTTGAAACACCCAACACCCACCCACCCACCCTGATTAAAATAAGCACTGATGTACAGCCAATATAAAAACAAACAGATACAGTATATAAACAAATGATAATCCTCAAGATAATTCTACATATCAAAGCAAAACTTAGATTTCATTATTAAATTCTGGTTGTACAAAATATGTTTTTAGGAGGTTTCAAAAGGGATTATTTTAACAAGCTTTAAATGGCTTCCCTATACATATACATGCATGTTTTGCAAAGGCAGAATTAAAAGTCAACAGCTTAAAATAGAGTCCGAGATAAAAACAATTCGCTAGAATCAGATTCTAGAAGGAAGTATTAAACAGACAACGTTTCAGTCGAAAATTTGGAAATACAGCCAAAAAAAATCGTCAAAGCCCATGAGTATTTACATGTAATAATACATTTAAGCTTTATATAAAGGTAGTGTTTTACTTTTAAGTTAGCTTTAATTAAGCTGATTTATGGTTTGGACGAGCAAAGGGAAAGCATGAAAACGTGAAGATGTATATTGTTTAGGTTAATAAGCGAAAACATGAAAACAACAAGAATCCTACCGTATTTTGACCATGGAGTTACTACAAACACTGCAATTCAGACCGAGTTTTTGTTTACCATAACGGCGTTTGGTTTCTTCAAGTTCTCTGGTTTCTCTTCAAGATATATTAAACGAGTTGTTTGTATCCTTCTTTTCTTTGTGCTCCATTCCGTTTCGTTTAAATAAACGAAGGCAAAATACTATTTGCTTGAGAGTTTATAGTTTTCTTCCTCGCTGTCAATTCTTACCGCGTGACACCATACCAAACATATATATAAATATATATATATATATATATATATATATATATATATATATATATATATATATATATATAAATATATATATATATAAACTATTTCCCAGATTTCCTCTCCCTCGCTTTTTCTACACGCGTGTAAAATGGACTCCACGCGTGTCGAGATTAGCACCCTCACCAGGCTCCGGGCCGAACCAGGCTCCGGGCCTTCGGCCCTCCGCCCGGCTCGGGGACAACCGTATAAATAAAACGACGAATCTGACGAATGATTTGCATGAAAGATGAATTCGGTTATTCATCAAATCTTGCAAAATATTGACAGGTTGAGCAGAGAACTTCGTGAACCAAGACCTGTTGCATCAGTGGTTGCATCAGAGAATCAAAACAACGCGAGAAACAGTCAAACACGTGGTTAAGCTCAGCCTCAGGTATATAATATAAAATTATATGCACATATCGTTTCAATTAAAATTATTAGCTTTACATGTAATATCAATGTTAAACACACAAAGGTAGGAAGTCAGTCAAACTTGGGTGATTTAATGATTGCCTCTTGTGGTTTTATTTGTTTATATTGTTAATTTTTGGACTGAGGTTGGTATTTGTAACCTGCCCCCCCCCCGTATGGATGAGCCTATAAAGTATAAAATAATATGAAATAATATAATATAATATAATGTGATGTGGTGCGATGTGATATGTGATAAATGATATATCATGATATATGATATAGATGTATGATATATGATATATGACATGATATATATGATATATGATATATGTATGATATGATATGATTATGATATATATGAATGATATGATATATGATATGATATAATATGATATATGTGGTATGATATGGTATGTGTGGCATGTGTGACGTGTGACATATGTACGATGTAAGATACCATAATATCAATACCCAGCCAAAATGTGGAGGGGGGGGGGGGTGATTGACATACTGCCCCTCTATTTGGAATGTGGGAGGGAACATGCCCCCACAAACAAATTTGGCCAGTAAACAAATTTTCGTATCAGAGGTTACCATTTGAATTTACCATTTGTAAAGAGGTGAGTGTGACTGAGCAAAATTTAAAAATTGTAAACTCTAATCTATAATTTAAAAATGCTGGAAGTGCGACCAGGATTGAACATGATGATTTTGGAGACGTTCTCTGGTTGAAAATATTTATTTATCACGAGCTTTCGGCTGCCAGACTGCAGCCTTCAACGGGTAGTTACAAAAAACAATGATTGCAGACGACTACGGTTTACAATTACAGACTATACGCCTACGCTACGATTAACAATACAATGACAAACAAATAACTGGATGTGACAGTTCCGCCTATATGATACTCTGTGAACTCTAACGATTGTTCTATTTCTTCAAAAAAAACGGCATTGTTCGGGTAGATGTTTTGAATTATTGTCAGCATTAGTTGTAAGCGCGGTGTGCCAGGATTCCAGTGTAGCACTGTGGCGGTAGTTTGCTTTGTCAATTATCTTGCTGTTGTTGAAATCAATTTTATGGTTCTAAGACCAAGCATGATTCGCAATATTTGAGCCCGCTTTATATTTCTCGACATTTCTCATGTGTTCTTTTTTCCGTGTGATGAACGCTCGACCCGTCTCGCCAATGTAGTTCCACGAACAATCGGCACAATTTATGCGATAGACTACATTTGTTTGTTCTTCGGATGGTGGTCTGTCTTTCGGTGAAGGGAGCATTTTTTCAAGCGTACGTAGAGGTTTCGTTGTGACTCGGATGCCATGGGGTTTGAGGAGGCGTTTGAGAGGTTCTGTTACGCCTTTAATGTATGGTAAAACAGCGTAGTCAACCTTTGTACTCGAGTCAACTCTTTCAAAGAACTCACGAACAAGCTCTTCTGGTGATGGTATTTTTTGTTTTCTCAGAGCACGTTTCTTTTCCACTTCTGTCAGAAACTTCTGTGGGTATCCATTAGCCGTCAATGCTTTCATGACATGTTCACGTTCTTGTTGTTTACCTTTGATCGTGTTAGGAAGTGTCGCTGCCCGGTGTAAGAGAGTTTGTGCTGTGCTAATTTTATGTTGTTTATCGTGATGTGAGTTAAAATCTAAGTAATTGTCAGTGTGCGTAGGCTTGCGATAGACAGTAGTGATAAGCGTTCCGTTGTTGCGAGAAACTGAGATGTCTAAAAATGAAAGTCGTCCGTCTTGTTCATGTTCTATAGTAAAGTTTATGTCTGGGTCAATGGAGTTCAGTAATTTATGGAAGGAATCCAATGCATGTTTTTTGATGATCGAGAAAACATCATCAACATAGCGGAACCATTTCTTAGGTGGTGTGGTTGCTTGAGCCAGAGCGAGTTCCTCAATAACCTCTAAACAGAGGTTTGCCACAATAGGGCTCACAGGACTGCCCATAGCACAACCGTGGTTTGTTTGTAGGTCTGCTTGTTGTAGTTAAAATAACTGTTTGAAAGTGTGAAATGTAGAAGTTTGATAATGTCGTCAATAGTTAGGTTTGTTCGTTGTTGTAAGGTAGCATCTTTCAGTAGTTTGTTACGGATGTGTTCGCACGTTTTGTCGACAGGGATTGCAGTAAACAGAGAAACAACGTCAAAAGAAATCATAATTTCGTCGTCTTCAATGTTAGTGTTGGATAGCTTGTGTGCAAAGTCAGTGGAGTTAGTAACAGAGTAACAGAGTAACCGTTATTGTTTTGTAAAGGTGCCAAAATGTCTGCTAGATACTTAGATGTGTTATACAGTGCTGTGTTCCTACATGTTACTATGGGGCGAAGTGGATTGTTAGGCTTGTGATGTTTGACAGAACCCCGGATAGCGGGTGGGATGCCGTTAGTTGAGTGTAGTTTTTTGTAAGTGCTTTCGTCAAGTTTGTGTTGTTGTTTTAGTTGTAGTAATTGTGAATTTAACTCACGTTCGATCTTTTTGAAAGGAGGCTTTGCGACTTTTTTGTAGGTGTTGTGATCACTGAGTAATTCTTGCATCTTCTCGTCATAGTCTGTTTTATCTATGACCACAAAACAGTTGCCTTGGCGAGACGGGTCGAGCGTTCATCACACGGAAAAAAGAACACATGAGAAATGTCGAGAAATATAAAGCGGGCTCAAATATTGCGAATCATGCTTGGTCTTACGACCATAAAATTGATTTCAACAACAGCAAGATAATTGACAAAGCAAACTACCGCCACAGAGCTACACTGGAATCCTGGCACACCGCGCTTACAACTAATGCTGACAATAATTCAAAACATCTACCCGAACAATACCGTTTTTTATTGAAGAAATAGAACAATCGTTAGAGTTCACAGAGTATCATATAGGCGGAACTGTCACATCCAGTTATTTGTTTGTCATTGTATTGTTAATCGTAGCGTAGGCGTATAGTCTGTAATTGTAAACCGTAGTCATCTGCAATCATTGTTTTTTGTAACTACCCGTTGAAGGCTGCAGTCTGGCAGCCGAAAGCTCGTGATAAATAAATATTTTCAACCAGAGAACGTCTCCAAAATCATCTAATCTATAAATTTGAACTAGTTTGGTCAAACCAATGGTGGTCAAAATATTCCTAAGATATCCAACATTTTGTGTTAATTGTGGTAACACCCTGTCAACCTTATAACATCACAGCTTGAACTACCGGTATATAAAAAGTTCAAAAAGTTCTTTCAAATAAGCTAATAAAAACTACTAGGTGTGAAACACTTTAACATCCTATAATTGCCCCCTTATAAAAGCTTATACTGGCTCAAACTTGTGGGATAAGCACAAGCAGAATAATTAAAATAACAGAAAAAAAGTCAATAGAGCACTCACTGTATACCTTTGCAGGTTGATGGTGAAGTCTCGAGTGAAGTATCAAGATTGTTCAAAGGGTCAAGGCCAGTGATAACTTCTCCATCTTTTAGTAATGTTGGTCAAAATCCAAGTACTAGCCACAATGCTATTTCACCTAGCACACCTGGTCCTGCAATCCCTGCAACTCCACGCTTTAGACTGGCACATAACTTTAGTCGCCAATCAGGTGTTGGCAAAAAGGGGAAAGAGAAAAAAAGCAAGGGAATAAGAGGTCCTTATATAAAAGATGTAATTTTACTAGGTGGTCCACAGGATGACAAGGTGCCACGTCAAGGGACACGGGTGTGGTTGATGGAGAACCAGCATATTTTATGTGGTGTACAATTCCAAAAAGAATGGGACGGTGATACATTAATGGCTTTCATTAAAGCATTATTCCCATCAAAACTGAGAGAGTCTGACTGATCACATTGAAATCCTGATGTCAGTGCATTTTAAATTGATAGCACCACCCTAGCTCCAGATCAGTCATCAGGATTTATCCTCCAGAAGGTTTTCAAAGACAAGGCTGTTTATGTTCGTCCTTCCAGGCAAATCCTTGACATGGGGACTCGCAATGAGGATACCATGGAATCCTCAGCCAAAAGAGAGAAGTATTAAGAAGAGTTTGATGTAAGGCAAAAGTTTTCTTTTTTCTTCATATTAAATACCATTACAAGTAACTTAACTGGTTTCATTAAGTTTAATTCTAACAGCATACAGTACAATTAATGGCTGCTAGCAATTTCTCACAAGTGTTTCTATTACACATTTTGTATTGTGTTAACTGTACTGCAATTAACAATGGCAGATTAACCTATATACTTGCTGATTACTCAGTGGGTCCCTGCCTGTCAGCATTTGGGCAGCTTATCTTCAGTGCTGTGTTTCTCAATGCACAGTTACCGTAGTATCTAGCTATGGATGGTTCACACTCTACTGTAAGTCAACTGCGATGTACATAAATCAACTGAAGATGTACATAAATCAACTGAAGATGTTTTGCCCTTGTATTTTCTTACTATAGACCACTTGCATGATGACATCATTTAACTACAACTACCAGAATAATATCATGTATGGTTAAATAAACCTAGAAAACAGAATGATATAGGGTGGTATTTTCAATAAAAATATTGAATTCTGTTTTTCAAAACCTTGCACGATCGTCAAGAAAACGGCAATAATGTAACTAGTCACGTGACAAGAATACATTTTTGTGCATGCACAAAATCTTCTTTAAAAGCAAAAATTTATACCCAAACAACAAGAAACTCATAAAG
Source organism: Corallium rubrum (assembly GCA_964035015.1). Classification (NCBI taxonomy): domain Eukaryota; kingdom Metazoa; phylum Cnidaria; class Anthozoa; order Scleralcyonacea; family Coralliidae; genus Corallium; species Corallium rubrum. The sequence goes on from CAXIUP010000005.1 coordinate 47,784, forward strand.
AGACGCTTTGATATTGTGCATGCCAAGGTTCATCAGGATTGAATGACATTTAGCATGAGCAAACTACATTTCGGTTTTGGCCGCCATGTTGGGGGGGCAAAATTTGTCCCCCAACATGGCGGCCAAAAATTAGATGCATGTAGATATCACTAAATATCATAATCCCGGCTAACAATTGGCACACACAATATCCTACTGTCTATTTATCGGTTTCCTGTGGTTTGATTGTAAATATTTGCTTTTGAAGGTTTAAAGGATATTTTGGACACATATAAAAAAAAATATTTAAATCAAAAGATAAATCGAGAGAAATCGTGTTTGATCGTGAGAAAATGCTTGGATAATGAAATATGTAGTAACTTTCAGGGATATTTTGAAGTTAATGAGCATAACAAAAATACGAGAAATAAATAAATGTATCTTAGTTTAAGCTGCCTAAAGTAAAACTTGAATTTAATAGGCAAGCTTTTCGCTTTGGTGGAGCAAATTTATAAGGAGCTCCCAACGGAAATAAGAGGTGAAAAGGATTTTAAAACCTTTAAAGATATGTTGGACACGCACTTTACATAGAATGAAAAATAGTTTTCCTAATTTGTAGTTTGTATTAGCTTATAGTGTATTTTGTTAGTATTACAGTAGTTACATAGAGGACACATATTGATACCAGTAATTTTACTGAAATGTATATCCTCTGTAAGGATTCGATAATAGTAATAATAATAAGTCTGTAAAAAGTTGTTAACATTCGTGTAACAAAGTTAATTACAAGTCGTTCCAACAAGACCAATAATAGTCTGCACATAACAAGTTGGTTAACAAGTTGATGACAAGCTTGCAGCAACTTATTATGTGCACATGATATCAGACTTGGTAGGACATGTGGACTAGTCTGGTACCTTATCAACCTTGTTGCAAGTACGTGGTTAATAGCAGAAGTAAAGTTAAGTATATCCAGACCAGATGTTACTGATTGTAGTTTATGTAACTGAATCTTACAGGAAATTGCCATGCATTCAGTCTGGGATGAAGAAATAGATACTGGTCAATTTGCCATGCATTCAGTCTGGGATGAAGAAATAGATACTGGTCAATTTGAAGATCAAGCGAACAACACACTGTCGGGTACAGTTAACAATTATTCACCAAGTGGATGTGAATAGTGTTCCTATTCACCAACACAATTGTTTTAGCATACACAGCACCTCATAAACGAGGTTTATATTCCTAATTTTGTTTTGCTCGAAGGTGAATAGTGCAGGATATCAATCAGATTGCGTAAAAAGCACTATTCACCTGCGCGATGTATGTTAATAATTGTTAACAACTTGCTGTGCAGTTAGCAAAATTACTAACATGCTGTTCGCGCTGTTGCAGAACTTTTACGCTAGACTATGTTGAGTGCTGCTAAGATGTAGGCAGTAATTAAAAGTAATACATACATTATACACTCAGACAATCATGACAAAGTCATTGGAAACTCTTCGTGGGAAGAGATAAGGTATAGCCTAACAGGCAGACACTTCATTAAACATGGGGTGAACAGAGACAATTAATTGCAATATGATTTATATATAGCAATTAATGGATCCTCAGAGAGGAGTCTTGATAGGTATATATGTCCAAATTCTATGGAAATGGTGGGTACAAATTGTGTTTTACCAATCTGAAGAACTAAACTCTTTATAACAATGTTTCATTTTGGAAATGGAAACCTTAAATTTCTTGACAGTAGGATTGGGAAGGCGGATGTGATGTATTAGAATTTTTGTCACAGTTAATTAATCCTCTTTTATTATTGATCTATGGTGTACTGCCGTAGCATTGTTAATATATACTTGTCCTCGCAATAATTACATAATTCTTGGAATGTTACATTGTTTGTAGGTCATTCATTACAAACTGTAGAAGATGAACTGGTGGAAATTGATCTCACTGTTTCACCCACAAGGCCAGCAGTTCAAGAAGTGACTAAACCACCCGAGCTTGATGAAGTTGTAAAGGAATGCATAGATTATTGCCAGAAAAGAAATATAGAAGATCCAGTTCAGATCTTCAGGCACATCTAACAATCTATTGTGACTGGTCGCCAATTAGAAATTGAAAATGCTAATGAATGCTTGGAGGGAGACACCAACTACATCTTGATCAATCGTCAGGATGTTCTCAATAATGCAATGGAGGAAATCGAACCATTGGTGGATCCAAGGGTCGTTTTATGGTGAAGCTGCCACTGATTTCGGTGGACCTAGGCGTGAATTCTTCCGCCTATGCATGCAAGAAATAAAAACTAAATATTTTGACAGTGGTTTCAAGGAACACTTGTCTGATGATTATGTTGTTGTTGGGCTAATTAGGGCATTAAGCATTTTGCAAAATGGTAAAATCCCGAGATTTTTGTCTTCATATGACTTGCAAGAGCTTTTTATGGCAGAAAATCCTTCCAAGTGTTTAGTGAGCCTTCGGAAAGGATTTGGAAAAGTTGGGCTCTACCAAATAGGAAAAGCACTGCCAAGTTTACTCTACCTTTCCCACCCATTACCAGGGCCATCACTTTCCAGGCGAAAGCTCCTTTTTCTCCTCACTTCAAAGTTCTCAGAAGAAGGGTCAAATGCTCGCTCTGATGAGAACACGACCTACCAGTTCTTTTTAAAGTATGTCCAAGTAGCAGCGAGCGGTATGAGAGGGTCAACCACTCGGAATCATATCCTTCAATTCGTAACCAGGGCTGATGATGAGCCACCGCTTGGCTTTGGCATGCCACCAAAAGTAGAGTTCCCAGGAGTTGATAATGGCAACCCATGGTGTTTTGTTCCTTCAGCGAACACATGTTCAAATACACTCCATTTGCCAAGATGTGTTTCTGGAAAGTATCCCCTGCCATAGGAAGACAAATTATTTGAAATCTACGATGCAGCATTTGCAAATGCCTATTTTGGAAAAGCCTAAGCCGTTTGGTTTGTTATTTAAACTATGACTGAGAACATGTACTGTTGAAGACTCTAGACTATTAAGGTTTTAAAAGTTAATTTATCTTGGCCATTTTACCAATTGGTATAAGTCTTGTAATTTCCTAACAGGTTTACCTCAAGGGATATGTTTTTTTTGGGGTTTTTTTAAATTGTAATATCTGGCACAAAGTATTGGCGAGGGAAGATTATTTCTACTATGAATACAAAAGGACAAGGTTGCTTTTTGCCAATGTGCAACAATGCCTTAATTAGTTACCTTGGACTTGATATGTCAGAAAAATACTATAGGAGACCACCATATCGCAATACTACTTTTGTCATTGACTCATCGTTTTGTTTAGATGTTCTATTACAGTTCTTTTAATCTGTCCAGTTACTGTATTACTGTAAGTGCAGAGTTAATAAATACGTTTTATACAACAATGTCAATAAATTTGTTAAAGACACCTAAGCCAATATCCGGATTTATTATACAATTGCACTAAAAACTGTCCAAATAACGCTGAAAATGAGTACAAATATGCAACGATATTTGGATAGTTAGTTATTTGGATAGTAGAAAACCGGTTTGACAGATTTTGTTAGCCAATCAAATTTACACACGGGAGACTACTTCATGTATGCTTATTATTTTGTCCTGGTTTTGTCCTGGTGCAAGTCACGCTATTTCTCTGGTCTTTTTGTTTGTATTTTGACTCGCCCTGCGGGCTCATCGTAATACAGCACAACTCGTAAAAATATACAGCGATACTACCCACCAAAACATCTAATATATATATATATATATATATATATATATATATATATGCGCATGAACCTGCGGGGTAATAGGGTATGAAGAACCAAATATTCCTGGAATACTGATTGTTACAAAATATTCCAACTAGAATAATGATTGCTACAATGCAGGAAAGTTTGAAATCTAGAGTCTCTGAACCACTATTGCAGGCATTTTTTTTATGAAAACATGCAGTAAGAATAAAACACCTCAAAATATCATGGAGAATATCAGTGAGTGAGATTTCTAAGTGTTACTTATGTATTTTACTTTGTTACAAAGTCCAGAATAGTTGTTCATGTAAGTTCACACAAACATGCCAGAAGCATGCATTTTGAACTGCTGATGACCAATATCTGTGTCTGTTGGGCATGATTATACAAGGTACAGTATTGTGTTCCATTCAGATAAAAGAAAGGAAATATTGAATGCCCATGTGTTACAAGTTCAAATAAACCAACTATATATAACTTAATTTACATCATGATTGAATTTTTTAGATGACAGAGCTCTCACCTGTTTACAGGTCTTTGGGGACTACACCCATGCAGCCCCATGCTTCCTACATGCTACAATATATCAGATTGTTTTTCAGATTATTCATTTCTGATGTGATGCACTCAGATGCACCTGATTTACAAGCAATCTGATATAGACTGGACATGTGTAACTGGGGCCTAGGACTGTACAAAATTATTTAAAACAAAACAACGTGCATTACAGAAATGCTGAATGCCAGAATCTCCATCATTACTTAACGGATCAATATACCCTCTGAGTTGTGCTTCCTCTTCATCTGTCAGGTAAAATTGGATTTCTGGAACAACAATTGCAGTGTTGTCCTTACCTGGAACATCATAATCGATGCCAAAGTTATGCAGGTCTTCCACAGCATCATTGTTCATAGCAAGTATACCATCACTGTTACGAGTAAGTATACCATAATTCCAAAGGGCAACAGGAGACCTTTGTCCTACTGTCCTCAATAGTTCCACTGCAGGGTAAATTCTTCTATGGACTTGCCAATGCGCGGTAAGAAGATATAGTGCAGGATCCATATGTCAAGTTCATTATTGCAATCTAGGATTCCATGTTGTTCCATGTGATTAAATATGGCTGAGTACAAACTAGTCACAACTCTATTGACCTCCTTCCAGAGCCTTTCGATTCTTGTATTATGGACACTTCTACCCGCTATGAAACTGCCCCTATTGGTACCACGGTTGGAAATCATAAACCGGGCTACATCGTAGTTCTCAACCCCACGGTCACCTCGGACTCGACTGGGCATTCCATAGTGAACTACACCCTCCTGGAAATATTGAAGAGTAGCAGCTGGAAAGTTATTAGTTCAACATTTTAGGTATACGATTGTCCTACTATACCCGTCAATGCATCCGTGATATACAAATCTCCAACCAATCAATTTATGATTGGAATCCATGTGCCACAAACAGTTGGGGGCCTTAGCATTGTATACCCGCCTTTGGACAGCACTGCCCCACCGAACAGCTCTTCCTATAGGATCCACAACTTGAAGCCGTTGTCTCACCCTCCAGCGCTGCATATATACACCTCTTCCTCTCAAACTGCCACGAATATAGCTCTCCCCTGCTTGTGGAGTTAAAACTAATATTTCTTTAAGTAATGCGTCCAGTTCTGTATTAGACATGTCCGAATATTTAGTATGCATATCAAATTCATTGACTCTCCTGTACAACGTCCTTTCACTGATATTTAGACACTTGGCTATTCTGCCCCAGATCATTCCAGTTTCACGAAGATGCCGGAGCTGCTGTAATGTAATATTAAATTTTGGGCACCCACGAGTCTTCTCCAGAGGAAGAACATAGTCAGAACTCTGCAACATCGACTGATCTGACGTAATCCTTTCGCAGAGTGACCCCCAATATCTGTAAGCAAATTCGTACAGATACTTTAACATTGCAACGATATCATTTGGTTGGTGGTTATTTTCACCATTCTCCAAATAACAAATCTTGCCGAACAGTACAATGATGAAATATTCAAGCTTTCTCTCTAAGTATTCGGTCAATAGGTTGTCAGTAACAGAGTCTAATTGCTGTATCAAGTCGTTGAAATCCCGAAAATAATTCTCCAGTTCATCAGTAGCCATGTTGCTTGGTGCAAGCTAAAGTTCATCCTTAACCCCCCGTCTGACTGAATTTTGCTCCCACCGCAGCGAGAATTCTTTACTTTCACGTGACGTCACTTCCGTTTTATCTGTCCAGATGGTGGTCAAGGCAAGTGCAGAGATCAATTATCACTTCAAAATATTTACCTGCTATTGATATTCTGGAGTTGTTTACTTTCGTGTTATAAATTGCTGTACGTTTGCACTGCGCTAGGTTGCACAAAGTCAGATGACTAACGTGAAAATTGTTAATTAAGCGAAAATTGTATTTTATATTATATTTCTGCTTAGAAGTGAAGTAACATTACGTAACGTTACGTGTTGCAGGATTTGGGCTGATTTAGCCATTCTCATTGGTCCAAAACAGCCAAAACTCAAGCGCTGACTGGTTTAGATTTTGCAGGATTTAGGCCGATTCTTGCAGGATTTAGGCCGATTTAGCCATTCTCATTGGCCCAAAACAGCCAAAACGCGAGCGCTGACTGGTTTAGATTTTTGCAGGATTTAAGCCGATTCTTGCAGGATTTAGGCCGATTTAGCCATTCTCATTGGTCCAAAACAGCCAAAACGCGAGCGCTGACTGGTTTAGATTTTTGCAGGATTTAGGCCGATTTAGCCATTGTCATTGGTCCAAAACAGCCAAATGGCGAGCGCTTACTGGTTTAGATTTTTGCAGGATTTAGGCCGATTTAGCCATTGTAATTGGCCAAAACGAGGCGAATCGTTGAATCTGATTGGTTGATTGCTTTGCCGAAAGTATTCCGTACGGGAAGCCTGCAAAATGCGGTCTGCAAGGTCTTCCGTCTTAGTTTGATCATGGCTTCTATAAGCTTGTTAGATCGTGCGTTGTGTGCTTTAAAAAGCAACGATGATGTCCTTTTGCGGCAAGTGTATGTTGATTTGTCTGCGAGAATCAGTGCTTGTCGAGTACTGACGGCGAGAGAGCATTTCCCCAAGATTGGGAAGACATTTATATACCGAGATATATGAAGGCAGAAGGCGGACAAGAGCAAGCCATATGTTGCTCCAAGGTAAGCTTATAGGCACAGTAGTTTATCAATATGCATTCAATAGTACATCGATGTAGTCTGTTGTCATGTTACTTCCCAAAGAACCTTTGTTGATATCCGTTCCATATTAGCATAGTCTGCATTGAGCACACTAGTATATTAAACCAACATTATTATTATGCTTCAGGTAGTACTATAAACACTACTTAGTAGCGTTTCAATTCTAGATGAAACACTAGATAGCATCATGATTATGACATACTAGATCTGAGTCAGATTGCCTTTCCACAGTACAGTTTACATAA
>CAXIUP010000005.1:62500-203989 GCA_964035015.1 Corallium rubrum
AAACTATGTTTTGGTTGTTATGGCAGCGATCATCTGGTGAAAGGGTGTACGAATAGGAAGAAGTGCAAAACTTGTGGCAAACGACATCCGACAGCACTACACATACCTGGCTTTAAACTCCCTAGCAAACCAACTGATGATGATAAAGGTCGAACCACCCCTGCTCAGATTGGTACGAAGGTCAACAATGCAAGCACTGGTGTTCAAGGTGACGAGCCGACAATATCTCATGCCATCATTCCTGTTAGAGTAAGACATAAAAGAAGCAACAAAGTAATCGACACGTACGCCTTCTACGACAACGGAAGTGACGGATGCTTATTAACTGAAACGTTAAAAGACCAATTGGAACTTTCAGGAACTGAAACTACGCTGCGACTTGGAACCATGCATGGACAAAGTTATGTACCCAGCACAGTCATCACGGACTTGATCGTAACAGATTTACATGATCAGTATCCTACTGAGATCCCGAAGCTGTACACCAGAGAGTTTATACCAGTGGATCATAAACAAATTCCAACGCCTGAAGTTCTAGCCAATTGGAAACGTCTCACAGAAGTCAGTGAAGAGGTAGCGACTTATAAATCCGAACTGGAAATTGGCCTCTTGATTGGTAGTAATTGTCCAAAAGCATTAGAGCCCCAAAGAATCGTCCCAAGCGAAGGAAAAGGTCCTTTTGCGATTCGTTTACACCATGGATGGACTATTAATGGTCCTATTCGAGTGAGTAACCAAAATGCCTCAGATACGACCACCGTAAATCGTATCACAATTCGCGAAGTGGAACGAGTTAAAGAGATTCTCACTCCAAATTCCTTGCTGAAGACACTTGAGATGGACTTTAATGATCATGCTACATCTAGTGGATCGCTGGGAAAGGCTTATTCTCAAGAAGATAAGTTATTCTTGGAAAGAGCTGAACGAGATGTCCGTTTGGTTGGTGGCCATTATGAACTTCCTTTGCCATTTAGACAGGAGAAGATCAGTTTGCCAAATAACCGTCAACAAGCTATTCAACGTGCTAACTGGCAAAAGAAGAAAATGCAACAAGACGAACAGTATCACCGAGACTACGTTAAATTCGTTGAAAGTTTAATCACTAAAGGATATGCCGAACAAATACCAGATGAAGAATCCCCGCCAAAACCCGGGAAATTATGGTATCTACCACACCATGGAGTTTATCACGCTAAAAAACGGGACAAAATTCGTGTTGTCTTTGACTGTAGCGCTCGATATCGAGAAACATCGCTGAACGATCATTTACTCCAAGGACCGGATCTCACTAACACCTTACTCGGCGTACTCACCAGATTCTGACAACAAGTGTTTGCGTTCATGGCCGATATCGAATCCATGTTCTATCAGGTGAAAGTTCCAGTTTATCAACGCGACTTCCTTCGTTTTGTATGGTGGCCTAACGGTGATCTTAGTCAGCCTATGAAAGAATATCGTATGACAGTTCACATATTTGGAGCGGTGTCATCACCAAGTTGTTCCAACTTCGCCTTAAGAAGAACAGAAAAAGACAACGAACATGAGTTTGGTCCTGCAGTTGTGCAAACAATCCAACGCGACTTTTACGTAGATGACTGCCTGAAATCAGTTGATGACCAAACATCTGCGTGCGACTTAATTGTAAAGTTGCGTCAAGCCTATTCTAAGGGAGGATTTAATCTCACGAAGTTTACCAGTAATAGCCGTGACGTCCTCACATCAATACCAGAAGAAGATCGCTCGAAGGAAGTCAAGAGTTTGGATTTAAATCACGATATACTGCCTATACAACGAGCACTTGGAGTCCAATGGTGTGTGGAGTCAGATAAATTTAAATTCCGCATTACGTTGAACACAAAACCGTTGACTAGAAGAGGCGTTCTATCTGTGATGTCGTCAATATATGATCCTTTTGGGTTCATCGCCAATTCCACGTGTTCGTAGCAAATAGAGTACAAACCATCCGAGAATTCTGTGATCCAGATCAATGGAGATATGTAACCACGAAAGACAGCTCAGCAGACGAAACATCAAGAGGAATCGATGTGGATACTCTTCTTAACCGAAGTCGTTGGCTAAATGGTCCAAAATTCTTGTGGGATGGAGAAGAAAACTGGCCTGAGCAACCCTTCGTACTTAACCCAGTTTCAGGAACAGATCCAGAAGTTAGAAAGTGCGTAACCACATCGGCCGTTTCCATTGACAATACCATGTCTACAATCAACAAATTTTTAGAATTCCACTCTGATTGGTATCGGTTGAAGATAGGAGTGGCAATACTTTTACGATTTCGCGCGATGTTATTGAAGTGCAGTCAGAAAAGGAAAGAACTATCCGATCAAACGAAGTTTAAAAACCATCTGCCAGAATCCAACAACCTATTACTGTCCAAGAATTGGAAGAAGCTGAGTTAGCCATAATACGATGCGTTCAAATCCAAGAATTTAACCGTGAAATATGCGCACTCAAAGCTATAAAAAAGAATGAGTTCCATCTATCGCGTGAGTTCCTTCCTTTATCAAGGCGTTCTTAGAGTAGGTGGCCGCCTGAGACGAGCTGATTTCAAGGAGCAAGTCAAACATCCCTACATTCTACCACGCAAAAATCATGTTACCACATTATTGATTCGTCATGTTCATCAGATGTTGGGTCACGCAGGTCGAGGACATGTTCTTGCGACGTTAAGAGAAAAGTATTGGATCGTGTGTGCAAATGCAGCAGTTCGACATGAACTCTATCAATGTGTCACCTGTAGACGCACCAGGTCTTCGCCCAACGTACAAAAAATGGCTGATCTTCCGGAGGAAAGACTGAGTATTGCTCCACCTTTTACTTATGTCGGCATCGACTATTTTGGTCCATTTTTCATCAAAGAAGGACGTAAAAAACTGAAACGATATGGTGCCCTTTTTACTTGTATGGCTAGCAGAGCAATACATATCGAAGTCGCTTCCTCCTTGGACACCAATTCCTTTATTCAAGCGCTGCGAAGATTTATCGCAAGAAGAGGCCCAGTTTGACAAATTCGATCTGATAATGGAACAAACTTTGTTGGAGCACACAAAAAAATCACGAATGCCTTAAAGGAAATGAACAATGATTTGATACAAGACAAGTTAAGCCGGATTGGAATAGATTGGATTTTCAATCCCCCATCTTCAAGCCATATGGGAGGAGTCTGGGAGAGACAGATACGGACAATTCGAAAGGTCCTGGCAGGAATTCTACGGGAGCATGGTAAACGTCTAGACGACGAGTCTTTTCGGACAATCTTATGCGAAATTGAAGCCATTGTGAACTCAAGGCCAATCACCTTTGTTTCTAATGATCCAGACGATTTACAGCCATTGTCCCCCAACAACTTGCTCACTATGAAGACCAGTATAATCCTACCACCACCAGGAAACTTTCAACGGGAGGATATTTACATGCGTCGTCAATGGCGAAGGCTCCAGTATTTGGCGAATCTATTCTGGTCTCGGTGGAAAAGGGAATACCTAGTCACACTACAGAATCACCAAAAATGGACAAAACCAAAACGAAACGTTGCGATTGGAGATATTGTCCTCATTCAAGAAGAGAACCAGTCCAGAGGTTTATGGTCAATGGGCAGGATAAGAGTACACCCTTCAAAATGCTGCAAGACTGTGGATCCATTGACGAGAGGACCTTCATGTCTTATTTGTTTTGTCAACGATCTATGAACCATCTTCATATGATGGAGGAGATTACTTGAATTAGCGAAAGATTTTCCACAACCTTCACAAACATAGGACATGTTTCAGTTAAGACTGTCACATAAAAAATGAAGATTTTTCTATTGTCCGTCCTTGTGATTCAACACAATAGTACAAAGACTAGGGTCATAGTCCTAAGGTCATAGTCATTTTAGTCCCCGTCATATAGCCTTTATTTTAGTCGTAAGACTATAGTCCTAATCATAGTACTAAGACTATACCTAAGACTGACTATAGTCCTAAGACTATAGGACTATAGTCCTCAAACTATTAGTCCTAAGACTAAGACTATCGCATATAGAAAGGGATGTAAAATCATGTAAAGTCAACGCACGACCATTTGAAGATGTCTGCTCGTATAAGAAGGAACTGCGACGTTCTGAAGGTATTGACACAATGTAATCCACTAATGAAAAAAGCAATCATAAAAGCTGCTGATAAAGTTATAAACATTCAGTTGTCCGTCAGCAGCGTATATATGTGAAGAAGAGGAGACCATAACTGAATGTCTATTGAACATATGGTGTGAAACAATCAAACTTACTCCTCAAACTGCAAAGAATCTGGCACCGTATAACGATCATACCAAATTTGTCGCTGAGTCACGTAATCCCATAGTAGAGAGGAAGGAAGTTATTCTGCAAGATGGCGAGGGTTTCTTGCCTTTTCTTCTCGCTCCAGTACTCGAACAGTTGGCCAGCTTTTTGCTGGTATAAAGAAATGGGTATGTATTCCGAGTGTTTTGGGGAATAATCTTTTAGGTATAGTCTTGGGACTATCATTTGGTGTTATGGGCAGTGGCAACCCATGTATGTGGATATGATCAAAACTATACCGGACATTGAACTGAACGAAGGAATACCTACGAACATTGACTCGGAAGATTTTCTTGATGTTTCGAAGCGAAACCTTATTGTCCTCAATGATCTTATGGATCAATCAGGAGGAGATAAGCGCATTGCCAGTTTATTTACCAAGGAAAGTCATCATAGGAATCTCTCAGTAATCTATATTGTTCAGAATATATTTCACCAAGGAAAGGAAACCAAAAACATCAGCCTCAATGCACACTATATTATACTCTTCAAGTCTCCGAGGGATAAACAACAAATTTCTATTATGGCACAACAAGTGAATCCTGGACATGTTCAGGAATTTATGAAGAGTTACGAAGAAGCAACGAGTCGCCCCCATGGATATCTGATGCTTGAAGGATGACAAATGTCGTCTCAGACAAATGTTTTACCTGAAGAAAATAGCTCCGTCCTGCAGCAGAACATAAGCAGATATATTCAAAAGAAATCATATCAGCAACCTCCAATCGTCAACAACGATATGTACAATACAGAACAGATAATGCGAGATATTGTACAAACACCACAGTTAACACCCCATGAAAAGAACATCCTATACTCTACTCTAATCAACTCGATTGTTTTCTGACCTTCCAACAAGAGCTGCAGAATGAGCAGCATCAAGTTCAAACTAATCTTCAAACGCAGCTACTAAAAGTTATACAAAATTTGACAGAGATCCCACAGAAACCTCAAAAACCTGAACAACAGCAACCTGAACACCTTCCGTTAGATTCTCCATTTAAACTATGCGTACCTAAACCATATTTTTAACTCCTCCTCCAACTGTTGAATACCCAAAGCTGAAACCTTTGCAACAATGGTTAACTGTTGATTCTGACACAGATGAATGTGATCCTGGCGAAAACGACTCAGACAACAAAGACTCGCATGGAGAATGAAGGTCGCATGAAACAGAAGACTATAATAGTCAAAACGAAGACTCCTGATGACACTGCGCCCCAGGAACGACCCTCAAAATCCTTATAAAGTGCGAATGCCTACTAGATACAATAACAGAAGCCGACCTTATTAAAAACGTTTGAAACTGAGCAGTGTAACTATTTGTATGTAACCGTAATTTATTTTATTGACATGTATAAGTTTAAACCAAAGCCTAAATAAATATTTTAAACTGATTGCTGTGAATTCTGTCTTATACAAAATACATGTGCTCTTTTTGGTCTCTAATCCCCTTAATTGTCCTGCCCCAACATGTTCCATTGTTTCATTTGCTAATGACACTCTAATGATCTTCTCTACTGAGATTTCTACACATGGCTTATGCAAATATCAGTATGAATATTTAGGTTCCAAGTGTTTGTTGCTAAGTGTCAGCTGCTCTTAATGTCGTCACCCATTTCACTCATGGGGAGGAATGAGTGAAGACATTAAGAGCAGCTGCGAGGAAGACTAGTTATCTGGCAGCCATATCGAGGTGGCACAGGAATTTTGCTCTGGGTACAGTTTCACTGCTGCCTAGCACTCAGTCAAAAACTCCTTTTGCTACTACAATCCTGGACAAAAGTGCTTGGGACACTATGCGAGAATCGTCAAAACCGGCAAAGTGTCCCAACAATTTTGTCCAGGATTGTCTGAAAATGACGAATTTATGAATTTTCAATAAAACACAGCTTCTTAACTTTGTAGCATTGCAAAAGATATACAGTATGATAAAAGAGCCCCCGTCTCTGCTCCCCTTACCCCCTCAATGGGGAAGGGATCACTGGAGCAGAGTCTCTGCAGAGTTCCCACCCGCACCGGTACCACCCGCACGAGAGCTCTTATTTAATTTGCATATTCACCGAACCATCTATACACCACAAACAATCTGTTGTTCTCGCATGTGGGAGCGTATTTGTGTCATTTTGGAACAAACTGCGCAGAATCGTCGCGTTCAAATTGGTTTTTTCTTCGATTTTGTCTAATTCGCCATTTTCAGACAATCCTGGACAAAAGTGCTTGGGACACTATGCGAGAATCGTCAAAATCGGCAAAGTGTCCCAACAATTTTGTCCAGGATTGTAGACTCACATGTAGCGGTCTAAATCAGCAATAGACAGTGAGTAGGTCAGCCAATAAAAAATGCAGGGTTTGTAATAGTCTACTAGTTGGTTTATAATAAATGAAGATTCTTAGAAAGTCTAGGGATACTATACAGTCACAGTTAACCTATTCTTGCCTGAGCCATCTAAACGCAGCCCCTTTAATATTTTAAGCAGGGCGATTTTACTCATCCAAGGGAGAACATTCAGACAGCCTAGACAGCAATGGGTTAAATATTTAAAAAGGGAAAAGCATAATAAATTTTGTATTTTCCTGCCCTCTACAGGGCAAATGGCAAACCAAGCTGCTGTGGTGTAGGTTGAAGACTGGAAGTTGTCTAAACTTTTTCTTTAGCTGGTCTCCATTAACTGTCTATGTTTAGTCGTAATTGATCTACTTAAAAAAACGAAATCATTTGAAGGAAGAACTATTTCACCGTCTTCAGAATTGAGATATATTCCTTCATTTATATCTGCCCTAAAAACCATAGCTAGATTTGATACCATCAAAGAAAGTCTTGACTTCAATAACCTGTCTTCAAACTTTAATTTGATAGTAACCATTTCATTTTTTTCCTTGTCAGAGCTATTACCGTCTTCTCAGATCTCAGATCACGGCTCTTTGTATGCCACTGATTTACGCATGGTCTCAGTCCTCGTTTGTGGGATGACAAGGTTATGTGTCCCTCTTAAAGTGTCCAGTGTTCCGTTTAGTAAAAACATCATTCAGTTTAGAATCAGGATTGTGCAATGTTCTGTGTACTAAGACAGCCAATTTGTACTTATACAGCCAAGTGATGGTTTGCCAGTTGGCTTTACTCAGGACTTCTTTACTTGGAGTGCTCCTGTCATATTTAAAACTTATTTTTGCTTCGCGTATGTGCATCTTTTTCAGGTTTTGAAAGTGTTTTGTTACAACTTCCCCAGTTTAAGACGCCGTATGTAATTGATGGTACGATCACTTTGTAATAGAATTGTTCAAGAACTGAAGAGGGTAGAAAATAAAGAGATTTCAATAAATTTAGTTTTCTCGAAATGCTTTTTATCAGATCCATCAGATAATCTGACTGTCAATAACAACTCCTAGACATCATGTTGGGCTAACCTATTTCACATCAGTGTCGTTAATTGATAGTTGTATTTGTCCGAGAAAACGCTTATTGGAGATAATCATTGCCTCACACTTGGCCAGGTGAATCGTCATCTCGTCCATGTTGCACCATTTGGCACAAAGATCAATTGTCCAATGTATGGAGTTGGAAATGTACTACAATGTTGTGCCAACATACATCCCAATCGGTCTTCTTTATCAGAAACAATATCTGGAAGATCGTTGGTATACACATACTGAATAGTATCGGTCTAAGTACGGACTCCTGTGGAACACCACAAGTCACTTGTGCTACTTCTGAGGTTGCATTGTCCCATGTTGTGTATTACGTTCTATTATTGATGTAATCCTTTAGCCATAACCAAAGGCCTCGAGTTGGACATGAGACACCGAGTTGAAAGCTTTGCAAAAATTCTATGGACACGACCCTAACCACTTTTTCTTGATCTCAAGCAAGACGACATTTTCCCGTCATGCGAGTGAGTAGCATTTCTGTGGAACTCCTGCTCTATATGCCCACTAATATTTACTTAGAAGGTCATATTTCACGGTCGTGTGGTTCATCACTGTATCAGATGCTGTTGGTTCCATTACCTTACCTGGTACACTTAAGATTGATAGTCTATACTTTTCTCTTTCTGTAACGTCACCTTTCTGTGAGTTGTCTTGAGTCGACCTTTTTTCCAAGTTGAAGGCACCACGGCTTTATAAAAACTTTATTTAAAGACGTTTGTCAAAGATGGAATAACGAAGGCACCGGCTAATTTAAGGAGCCGTGCAGAGATGTTGTCTGGACCTGTGGCTTTTTACTAAACTCTTCTTCATTAATAGTACTGTTTCTAGGGTTGGAGTAATTGATATGCATTGGGGATCAGGAGGCTTGCTGCTTGTTCACCAATTGTTTAAAATTTTTCAATATTTGCCGTTGCCAGTTTTCCATCATCCTTTTTATGGCAGGAGGGGGGTCATTATATGTCGTTGCTTGTTTGACAAGTTTCCAATATGTACATGTATTCTGGACATTGTCAAATTGATTCCCAAAATAATTTGACTTTGTGTACCTCATTTCTTGAGTGACTTCGTTTCTTGTTTTCTTATATTTAATCTGGCTTCCCTTCCGTTTCTTTTTGCTTCTTTCAGTAATTTATATCTTAAATTAATTTTGTCTTAGCTTTCCAGTTGTCCAGGGTAGTGGCTGACTTTGAACTTTCATTTTGCGTGGTGGAGCATGTTCATCACGAATCTGCAAGAAGATAGTTCTCCATGCCGCATACGCACCGTCAGGATCATCAAATATCTCGCACAAAGACCATGGCGCATTCTGGAGATCTTGTTGAAAGTTCTCCAAATTGAGTATCTTGTAGTTTCTTGTTTCTATTATTCTTGGGGAGGTCGTATAGTTTTCAAGCACATTGTGACATAGTTTATGGTCAGATGTTCCAATGTCTAAGACTCGTATCTTTAATCCACTTACGGCCTGTTTACATGATCCCGGGGTACCGGGAAGTACATATGCAAAACGGAAATTCCGTCCCGGTTGCCCGGGATGAATTTATATCGGGAGAAAAAGCGTGGGGAAGTTAAAAAGATGGAGTCCAGAAAACGAAGACTAATTTTTATCTTACTATTTCTTCATACCATTTCGCTATAAAGTATATTATTTCAGTTGCAAGGAATTATTTTCTTATTCATTTCTTGAATTTCTTATTGATATTCCGCTTATGTCAAATTACAAACTGATATATTGGGGTTTTTTAAGAAAAAAACAGCACATACTACGAAGAATGAAACGAGTTCGAGCAAGGCTTTGGTAGGACAGATCAATGGTGGGACAAAATGATGAATAATGCGCAGCCAGAAGAATTTTCGCCAAGATTGTCCTTTTTTTAATTACTGCAGAAACACCAGATGCATTATTGCCAAACCATAGAGCAATCACAGCTGGAAAAAAGTTGGGAATAACATTGTATTGCTGAAGGGCACTGGATGGCTAAGTATGACAACTAATGCATTTCATATAAGCACACTTTCAAAAGTGATACATGAAGTTTACAAAGCTATTGCTCATCATCTTGGCCCAAAGTATAAATTTGCCAAATGAAAATGAAATGAGAAAAGGATTCGATGTGAAACATGGACTAGTTCAAGCATTTGGGTTGCATTGATGGCACGAATAAAAAGACTAACTATAAATTCACAAGATTACTTTTCATGCAAAATGTATTTCTCTTCAAGTGTGCAAGCTGTATGCGAGTACAGGGGTCAATTCATAGATGTTGACTGTGGATGGCCAGGAAAGGTACATGATGCAAAAGTGTTTGCTAATTCAATAATGAACAAAAAACTGAAGGAAAATAACTTACTTGTCACATACTTGCAACTATTGCCAGGACGAAGTAGAGTTGGTAGCTATTTAATCGGTGACCCTGCATACCACGTGACTCCTTATTGAATGAAAGAATTTGAAAAATACACTTCAGATGCTCAAGTTATTTTTAACAATATGTTAAGGTCAGCATGTAATCCACTTGAATGTGCATTTGGAAGACTGAAAGCACGTTGGCCTTTCCTTACAAAAAAGGTTGATTTACAGTTAAAACTTGTTGCTATTGCAGTTTATCCTTGTTTTATACCCCACAATTTTTGTGAGTCAACCAATTGTTATCTGATGGCGATTTAATATAGAACTAAATATAGAGATAATGGAAGAGAAAATGTTTCAGAACCAGTATTTTCTGGAAACAACGTCATATATACAACACCATATGTAAGATGTAATACAAGATAGAGCTTCACCTAACACTCACAAATACAGTATTGTACATCAAAACTATAGCCATATGTACCAGGTGGGGGGGGGGGGGGAGGGAAACTTCCCTTTCCCCAAACATTCTTACAAATTGGGATATTTGGGCAACTTACGGAGATTGTGACTAGTAAATTTGAGGAAGTTTACAAGAAAATTAGCAAAATAGTTACAAAATTGTTAAAAAGGTAACTCGAAATTCGGCCAAAGCCCCTCTAAAATGTTTGAAACCCGTTTGCCTGTGACTATAGACCAAAAGCAGTACGTTAATTTGTTCGTGATAAATGTTGCTATAGTACAGTATACACCTGGAAATTATATGTACTTTTCATTTTAATTACAAGTTTTCCATACATTTTTCTCAACATGAGGTTACATAACTTTAGTTGCACTTGCATGCAGTATCATAGTACTGCTAGTATGATAGTTAGAAGTTAGCTCTAATGGTTATTTGGATAGCCAGTATCATCAATTTAATATTTAATTTCCATGAGTAAAATATATGTAATTTTAGTTAATTTTTGAAGACACAGATAAATGTTGTGACAGACTGTTCATGGTCTGCACCTGTTTTAACATACCCACTGTACCAACTTTTGGCCGAGCTGAGAAACTAGCAAATAGGTTGGCCCAACACTCCTATTTAGCCATGGCATGCCATGCCATGCCAAAAAATATCAGGGAAGAGGAGAATAGCTCTGACCTTTCTCCAGAACATACTGATTTTGATAATTCCCAACAAAACTTACAAATGTAACGAGTAAAAATATCTTGCTACAGAAAACAACCAAAACTTTAATATGGTAACAAACCATAAAATACTGTTAAAGCGTACGGTAACAGTTCAATATCAACTTTTATTCATTGCTTGGCTTGTAGTTGAATGTACCCATATTCGTTGCTGGATAAGAGTATGGATTATTTCTTGGATAAGATTCGCCATATGTCTGATGAGGGAAGGGTGGATAGATTGCTTGAGGTGGGCCAACTGACAGTGCCAAAACTTCTAAAGAATGGCTCAACGATGTACTAATTTGCACCATAGACTGGCTGATGTTGTTCAGTGCTCCAGCAAAGGATTCTGTTGCGTTCTTTAAGGACTCTGCCATATCTTTTCTGAATAATGTTTCCTCTCTTGCTTCACCAATTAATGTTTCATCTCACTGTGACACAGATAATTTTCTTTCCAGATGTTTACCTTTTTCGTCAATTAACTTGGGAATAATTGAAATACTAGACGATGCTTCATTTTAGGACACACTTGAATGACTTTCATCTTCTTTTACAATATTTTGATGGTCAACATGTTGGACGTCATCGTTATCAACACCTGACGGTAATGGCTCTGTGGTGTGAGAACAAACCCAAATTACCTTAACATGTATATGAAATGAAAATTAAGTTTGTCTAATTTGGAAGAACTCTTGATATTGTAAAGTAACATCTTCTGCAGTTTTTCCATATCTTACTCCGTTCTTGAGATCTTACTATTTGTTTGATATGTAAATGATCACACTGCATTTGTCACATTGTATAATGAGTTACTGAGCAATCGTGCATGTCATTGATATTAATATAAACCTTTATTGGCATGACCTATTTACAGGCATTGCTAAAGTATATAAGTGCTGTAAGAGCACTGAACAACAAAATATTTTAGATAATCTATATAAAATGTTCGAGTGTCCGAACAATAATGTTATGACTACTGTGTATACATGTAGTTCATTTAAAATTTTTCTTTTAAGTATAATATAAGTTTTTATATTAATATAATATATAGTATGTATGGTTATATCCCAATACAATATTGGAAGTATGAGATGTGTAAAGAGAAGTATTTAGGGTTGGGTTTTTTTGGGTTTTGGGGGGGTTTTTTTCAATTATTTTGGGTTTCCCGGGATTTGAGGCTATCTTCTCGTTCCTTTGTGCAGAGAAATAAATACTTGGAAAATAGATTTATTAGAACAGGATCGTCCGAAGACATCGTGTCTTCAAGTAATTTCTGTTTAGTTTCCGTTGTTGTGTTGAGATCAAACAGATTTTTGAGAATGTTGTTTGAGTTGTCTCGTAAGTGTTGGTATTTCTGGCATCTGAAAGCGAAGTGGAATTCGTTTTCCACCTTGCCAGAGTCACATAGTTTACAGATACGCTCTTCACGAGGAACATTTTCGTATCTTCCTCATTCAATTTGCAACTTATGGTTGCTTACACGATATTGGGAGAATGTTCTTCTTATTCTTGGATTCTTAATAAGAGATAAGTATTTCTCCATTTTGTACCCGTTTTTAAATGTACAAAAGAAGGAAAGTTTGGAGGAGTTAATCATTTTATGTCGGCAAAATTCAAAATATTTATCTTTCATCTTGTTTACGACAGTTTTTGTATCGTAGTTGAGTATATCACATTCTAGGTTTGTTATATTATCATAGAATGATTTTAGCATGTTTATTGTGTTAGTATAGAAAGATTCCTTGCCTTGATTATATAGTTGTTTAGACATTTGGAAGGATTGTTTAACGATTGAGTTGTCATCTAGTTTAAAAATATGTTTAAAATAGTTTATTATATTATTTTTAATTGTAATCAGTAGTGGATATTTCCCGAGTTCACTTCTGCAAGCTATATTGCTTGCTTTTCTGTTAACACGCAGATGTAGCTTGCAGAATCTTAGATGAACATTCTCTGTTTTTGAATTTTGCCATTTATTTAGATCATTTTTTTCGTATGCTCCCCAAACTTCTGAGTTGTATAGTAGAATGGGGGAAACAATTGAGTCAAAAAGTTTTGTAGCTGTTTTTGGTGAAAATTTATGAAAATCTATATTTTTACGAATTTTATAAAGTGCATGTAAATCTTTTTCGCTTATTTGTTGTTGTGCAAGTTTAAATTTGCCATTTGGCATAATTTTTAGGCCAAGATAAGTATACTCTTTGACTATATCTATCTTTTTATTTCCAATGTGGAAATGAAGGTTTGGTAATTTTGAGTTGTGTTTTTAAAAAAATCATAACTTTTGTTTTCTTGATATTGACTTCCATAAGCCATTTACTACACCATTCGTCTAGCTGATTTAAACAATTTTGTAGACCTAATTTTGATCGTGAAAGTATAATGAGATCATCTGCATATAAGAGGCTGTTGATAGCAGTTCCGTTTGGTAATACAAAAGGATCTGATTGTGTTTGTTCAATAGTTTTGGAAGTTCGTTTATATAAATATTAAATAATAAAGGGCTTAAAGTGCATCCTTGACGGACTCCATTTTTGTATGGAAAAAACGGTGTTCTATTTTCAGACAGTTTTATTGCACATTTCGTTCTCGAGCAGTGGTCTTGAATTAAATCGTAAAAGTGTCCACCAATGTTAGTTTTGATAAGTTGGTAAAATAATCCTTGATGCCAAACAGAATCAAAAGCTTTTCTAAAATCGACAAAGCAAGCATAGATTTTTTCATTCTTACTCTGCTTAACATATTTATCATGCAGAGTTTTCAGCGTGAGAACATGGTCTGCCGTTCTATTTCCCGGCATAAATCCAATTTGAGTAAGGTGAATTAATTTCTTTTCGTTTGCAAAGTTCATCAATCTATTTTTAAAAATTGAGCAAAATATTTTGCCCATGCAGCTTGAGACACAAATACCTCGGTAATTGTTTGGATCGAGAGAGTTTCCCGATTTATGGATTGGGGTTATTAAGCCCTCGGTCCATGCTTAGGAAACTTCCCAGATGTTAAAATGTTGTTGAAAACTTTTAGAAAACCTTTAGAGAGAGTTTCAATACTAGATCTAATCATTTCGTTTCTGATTTTCTCGTTATAAGCGGGTTTTCTTGATTTTAACTCTTTAGCTGCTTTTCGTAGTTCAGATTCTGTGATGACGTCATCAAGTTCAGTTAAGCTGTCTTTGATTTTTTCATAGTTTTTTAGACATTCAAGGATTTCGTTTTCTTCCTTATTTAATTGATGTTCTGTATGAAGTGTTTGAAAATGATTCAGCCATTCACTTAGTTGTGGCATTTTCTTGGTTTCATTAAAATTAAGATCGTCACCGCTATTTTTGAGTGTTTTCCAAAATAGCAGTGGATCATTGCTAGCATTTTCAAGTTCTTGAATTTTGTTGAAATGAAAAGTTGTTTTTTTCGTTTCCAAAGTGTTTTTATACTCTTTTAGAGCAGTGTGATATGTACTTCTTATTTCAATATTATTTGGATCTGATTAGCAAGTTTTCTTAGCTGGTGTCTTTTAAATCTACAATCTTTATCATACCATTTTTTATTTGCAACATTAATTTTTCGTCTATATTTTTTCTTTTTAATTTTAAGAGATTTTTTAGATGTAAGGTTAATAATGGTTTGAAATTCGTTGACACATTTGTTTATGCTTTCTCTTTCTGAAGAGAAATCGCTATCAGGGAATGTAAAAATTGAAGAAGCGCGGCCAGGATTATACATGAGTAAAATAGACGTTCTCTGACCAAAATATTTGTTTATTAACGAGCTTTCGGCTGCCAGACTGCAGCCTTCAACAGGAAGGTAGTAATGAAATATAGAACCAACAAATTAAGATATTTAACTATAATATAAAATATAAGCAGTAATATGATATAAAAGAGAAGCCATAATAATAACAAAATGAAGTTAGTTTTTAAGTATAATAGAGTATTGTTCTGGTAACGGCTTAGAGTTGTTGTCAGCTTTGTGGTTAATGCAGTGTGCCATGATTCTAAAGTTTTTCTTGTGCGATAGCTCCCTCTGTCGATTACTTGACCTTCATCAAAGTTGATCCTGTGGTCATTAGCCCAGGCATGGCTTGCGATGTTAGAGCCAGCTTTGTGTGTTTTGACGTTTCTAACGTGTTCTTTTTTGCGTGTTTCGAAACCTCTCCCAGTTTCACCGATGTAACTCCATGGGCAATCTTCACAATCAATTTTATAAACCACGTTTGTTTGTTTGTTTGTTTATAGTGGGCTTGTCTTTAGGGCTAGGAAATTCTTGTTGAAGAGTTTTTAATGGTTTACTAAAAACTTTAATGTCATGGTCTCTTAAGACTCTTGTAATCGGCTCCGTTATACCTTTCATGTATGGCAAAACAGCGTAGCCATTCCGTGTCGCGGATGGGTCTACCGTAGCAAAAAGTTGACTGACTAATTCTTCTGGCGTGGTAGGTGCGACAACTTTCTTCTTTGTCAATCGTTTCTTTACATTCGAAATAAACTTCGTTGGGTATCCGTTGGATTTTAGTGCTTCGGTGATATGTCTGGTTTCATGGGATTTTCCTTCTTCTGTATTGGGTAATTGAGATGCCCGATGTAGCAGTGTTGCGGCTGTGCTTATTTTGTGTTTCTTGTCGTGATGCATTGACTCAGCCCTATATAATACTTCCCAATTCCTATCTGACATCCTCGAACCACTACAAAACAGTAACAACTACCCTGTATCCAACTCCACACAATTTATCAACAAAATTGCCAACATCACCATCGATGATGATGAAACTCTGGTGTCATTTTATGTCGTTTCTTTATTCACAGGAATCCCTGTTGAGAAAGCATGTGAACGCATACGAACGAAACTAGAAACCGACAATACTTTACAACATAGAACTAAACTTACTATTGACGACATTATACTGTTATTACGTTTCACTCTCTCTAATAGCTACTTTACACATAACGATATCACATACAAACAAATTCATGGCTGTGCGATGGGAAGTCCTGTCAGTCCCATAGTAGCAAACCTTTACATGGAGGAGATTGAAGAGCAAGCCATAAGTCTTACACAGACACCACCGAAAACATGGGAACGCTACGTTGACGATGTATTTGCTATTATGAAGAAAGTAGCAGTTTCGACCTTTCATGACCAACTTAACTCAATTGACCCACATATTTCTTTTACTATTGAACACGAACGGGACAGACAAATAGCCTTTTTAGACACACTTATTTCGCACAACAATGGCACCATTACCACGAAAGTTTACCGTAAACCAACACACAGACAGATATCTACACTTTGACTCTCATCACGACAAGAAACACAAAATAAGCACAGCCGCAACACTGCTACATCGGGCATCTCAATTACCCAATACAGAAGAAGGAAAATCCCATGAAACCAGACATGTCACCGAAGCACTAAAATCCAACGGATGCCCAACGAAGTTTATTTCGAATGTAAAGAAATGATTGACAAAGAAGAAAGTTGTCGCACCTACCACGCCAGAAGAATTGGTCGGTCAATTTTTTGCTACGGTAGACCCATCCGCGACACGGAATGGCTACGCTGTTTTGCCATACATGAAAGGTATAACGGAGCCGATTACAAGAGTCTTAAGAAACCACGACATTAAAGTTTTTAATAAACAATTAAAAACTCTTCAACAAGAATTTCCTAGCCCTAAAGACAAGCCCACTATAAACAAACAAACAAACGTGGTTTATAAAATTGATTGTGAAGATTGCCCATGGAGTTGCATCGGTGAAACTGGGAGATGTTTCGAAACACGGAAAAAAGAACACGGTAGAAACGTCAAAACACACAAAGCTGGCTCTAACATCGCAAGCCACGGCTGGGCTAATGACCACAGGATCAACTTTGATGAAGGTCAAGTAATCGACGAGGGAGCTATCGCACAAGAAAAACTTTAGAATCATGGCACACTGCATTAACCACACAAGCTGACAACAACTCTAAGCCGTTACCAGAACAATATTCTATTATACTTAAAAACTAACTTCATTTTGTTATTATTATGGCTTCTCTTTTATATCATATTACTGCTTATATTTTATATTATAGTTAAATATCTTAATTTGTTGGTTTTATATTTCATTACTATGTGTTTAATTTTTCTTGTAGTTCCTCTGATTTTAACGCTTTCTTAAAATTTTCACTTGATTCATTGTTCCAAATATATTGTAGTGGTAGTTTTGATATTGGTGGTTGTGAGGAGATATTATTATTGGTGTTAGTGTTTTTATGTAAGTTAATCCAGGTTATAACTTGGCTATGGTCAGATAGATAATTGGGAGATTTAACAACAAGATGTTTAACTTTTGGCATTAAGTTTTGGTTACAGAAGTAGTGATCCCCCCCCCCCCCCATATGGTCGATTCATAATTAATTAATTAGGTAAATTGAATTTTTAATGAGCTTCGCGAATATCCTCCCCAGGCTCCTTTGAGACCTAGCCCTAGTCTCATTATTTATGCTTACATCGTCATTATTTCTCAGGCTCCTTTGGGACCCTCTTAACCCTAACTTCCCCCTGCCCCTAACTATTACTCAACCACCCGTCATAACCGATAGCTCTCCAACTGATTCCTAAAGTTACGTCATTATCAAAAGGTACTCGGCTTATATCCTTATAAGTAATAGTAATCACCTTTTCATTTAAACACTTAAATCAAGCGACAGTCGACAGTTGTGGGACACGTAGACGTACAGAGCATGCATACAATAAACTTTAACAAAATAGACGTTCTTTACAAGGAACTAAAGAGAAATTGAGAGAGGCACTTTATATTTTTTATCTGGAACCTTGTCTCGATGAGTATAGAGAGTTTTGAGCAGCCTAAGTGTCTGAATTGGCAGAGCTCGTATAGACTTAAATTAATAGCATATAATGAATATTATATTAGGTTTAGAACCTAAACATTCAATCATCCTAGAATCATTGCTGGCTAAACCCTTCGTTTGCAAGTGAAGAAATCGTAAGAACTTAAGATTTTAGATGATTCGAAAAAGCCGTAGGAACAATTTTATGTGACGTTATATAAACGAAATATTATTTGGCGACAGGATGGCTCAGTGCACACGTAGGACGTAAGAGCAGTGATATTTGCATAGTGTAGAATATTTAACACGGTATTCAAGAGACGGTTGAGGATTATAAGGGGTAAAATTACTGATATTTGCATAAGCCACATGTAGGAAACTCGTTAAAAACTCATTAACAAATGAAACAAAGAACATGTTTGGGCAATCTTAGGATGTAACCATAGAGAATGTACAGCGTCGCGTCGTCTCATTCGATTTCTGTTCTCTTACGAGTAACGTCGAAAGTCTTTTGGAGTGTGTCTTGGAAAGTGTTTTATTGGAAAGTTTTTATTCTACTGTGATCAAGATGTCTCAAACGGTAAGTTTGTGTTTCGAGTGTTATTTTCGGGCGAAACTTGAGTGTATACTTATGATTTTGCGAATGTATACTTATGATTTTGCCACTTATGTTTTTAGATTGATATGGTCAAATTGATCAAGAGTTGTGAGACGGAGAGTGCTCTGGAGTTTTTGGAGCAGTCTTTTATTTTCAACGAAGAGCAGAAGCGGGCTTCTTTACATCAGAGGTTTGTCTTTTGGACGAATGCTATGGCTGATGATCTTCAACGAGCGACAGAGACGCCAGCCATCTGGTGTTGTAAGCGAAATGATGGCCAATTGGACCGATGACGAACGCCGGCAATTTAATGAAGATTGAGCCAACGGACGAGTTCTTGTGCCACGATGAGGAAGCTGAGCAACTCGATTCTCCTGAACCGTTGGAAAACCAAGTGGGAGAAGGCAGTAAGCGAAAACGTGGCGACGTTGATGAGTCTACACCGAAGCGCCAAAAACCCGACGAGGAGTACTTCACCATTAAATCAGCCAAGCAGGTCAACGTCCGAAAGTTCAGGACCACAGGTACTGATTACTCTGTTCAGTTTTTACCTTTACATGTTCATGGGGTTTCAAGTGTTACACGTGTTTTAAACAGTGCTTTTAAGCGCTTATTTGATCGTTTGACTGATGGTATGGCCCCTCACGATCAAGTCCGCTTGATCATGAGTTCCCACCAACTCGACCGACCTATTTCCTTACCTTTCCTTCAACGAGAGCTGCTGACCCCCGAGAGATTCCTGGCCGCCGTAGAACGCGTTGTCCAATCGAACACACAGTTTACGTTAGACCAGTCCGTCAACGTGAATGTGGTCCACGTGGAGATGCCTCATAGTGGTGCAGGAAAACGATGCGACATGGTGAATCTGCAGAGTTACCTGACCAAAAAGCGTTGCTTTGTTCAAATCAAGAACGACGACGAACTGTGTTGTGCTCGGGCTATCGTGGTTGCCAAGGCGAAGTTGGATAACGACCCCAAATACAGCAGTATTCGCGATCCAGTTTGCAAAGTCCAAGTTCGTTTGGCCCGCGAACTTCACGAGACCTCTGGTGTTCCCCCTGGCTCCTGTGGTATTCCTGAGATCCAGAAGTTCCAGGCTGTCCTCCCTGGTTACCAACTCAACATCGTTTCCAAGGAACACTTGAACGCTCTGATTTATTCTGGTCCCGAAGCTGACAAACACCTGTACCTC
Organism: Corallium rubrum; assembly: GCA_964035015.1. Lineage (NCBI taxonomy): Eukaryota > Metazoa > Cnidaria > Anthozoa > Scleralcyonacea > Coralliidae > Corallium > Corallium rubrum. The sequence goes on from CAXIUP010000005.1 coordinate 82,406, forward strand.
TACCACCATGACAACCACTACGATGTCATTACGAGTATGCCAGCCTTCCTTGCCAGGAAACAGTACTGCCATAGATGTGAGAAAGGGTATGCCAAAATTACCGACCACCCTTGTGGAGATTTATGCAAGCTGTGCCATACCCAAAACTGCCCTGTTGTTAAGTGGAAGTACTGCAAGGACTGCAATCTGTTTTTTAAGAGCGACGAGTGCTTCGCCCGCCACAAAGCTGCAGTTGGTCAACAAAAAGCCCTCTGTAGTTCGCTCACCAAATGCCAAAGGTGTCAACGCGTGGTGACCAGAGCCAGTATCAACGGTCATCATTGTGGGTTAGTACGCAGCACTGTGTGTTCTAAGTACGTCAAACCAGAGAACCACCAATGCTACATACAGCCCATAGTTGAGAGGAACCAGCAACGTACCCTAGAAAGTGAACGCAACGAGTTCGTTGATGATGATGTCGCGGTGGACAATGATGTCGAAGAGCGCAATGATAAAAACTTGATGTTCTTCAACTTCGAGTGCACCCAAGACGACGGTCAGCACATCCCAAATCTCTGCGTGGTCCAAAACGAAAGCGGTGACTAGATGGTGTTTTCTGGCTCAAACACGAAGGACGAGTTCTGCGAGTGGGTCTTTCAATACCAAAATGCCAATACCACCTTCATCGTGCACAATTTTCCAGCCTATGATGGGTACTTTATTTTACAATACCTGTACAAGCAGGGCATCACTCCGGAGGTCATCACCCGTGGCGCCAAGATCCTTTCACTCACCGTTCCACAGTTGAACATTAAATTCATCGACTCGCTGTGTTTCATCCCTATGCGTCTGGCAGACTTTCCAAAAACTTTTGGTATCACCGAGCTGGAAAAAGGCTACTTTCCGCATTTTTTTAACCGCACAGAGAACCAAGATTATGTTGGCCCACTTCCAGACGCCAAGTTCTACGATCCCGATGGTATGAGTCTTGGCGATCGAGAAAAGTTCTTCGCGTGGTACAACGACCTTGTCAACCGCCACTACGTCTTCGATTTCCAAGCTGAGATCCTGAGTTACTGCCAATCAGATGTTGACATTCTGCGTCATTGCTGTCTGGAGTTTCGTGAACTCTTCCGCCAAGTCACTGACATCGACCATTTTGCCCAGTGTCTGACGATTGCCTCCGCTTGCAATCTGGTATTTTGCAAGACCTTCCTTCGCGAGAACACGATCGCAGTCATCCCTCCGTGTGATTATACGCTTGAGAACAAACAGTCTGTCATCGCTCTGAAAATGCTTGCTTACATCGCTCAGCGAGATAACATTTCGATCCGTCACGCTCGCAATCATGGAGAACAACGGATTGGTAAATATCTCGTAGACGGGTACAACGCCGAGACGAACACGATATGGGAAATACAGGGCTGCCTATGACATGGATGTGAATGGTGCTATGCCAGAGACACGGTCAATCCCATCAATGAATTAACCATGCGCGACCTTCGCCAAAGAACACTGGAGAAGGTTCAGTTTTTAAAAGACAGAGGGTATAATGTCGTTGAGATCTGGACGTGTGACATTGACCGTCAGCTCGCTGCAGATCTTGACATGAAAGTGTTTTTCGACAATTTCGAGATCCCAGAGCCCCTACAACCGAGAGAAAGTTTCTTCGGTGGAAGGACCAACGCGACTCGTCTCTTCTATGAAGCTCAACCCAACGAGAAGATTCAATATGTGGATTTCTGCAGCCTCCATCCTTGGTCCAATAAATAGGGTGAGTACCCTCTTGGTCATCCTCAGATTATCACCGAGAACTTTGCTCCCATCGACGCGTACTTCGGTCTGGTCAAGTGTTCCGTGCTTCCACCATGCCAACTCTACCATCCCGTCCTTCCTCATCGCACGTAAAGTAAATTGATGTTCCCGTTGTGCCGTACCTGTGCCGATACCTTGCAACAAGAGCCATGTCGCCATTCCGACATCGACCGAATTCTCCATGGGACTTGGGTAACCCTCGAACTGCACAAAGCGTTGGAAAAGGGATATCGTTTGGTGAATATCGACGAAGTTTGGCACTTCTCCGAGCACACCGACGGCCTCTTCAAGGACTATGTCGACACCTTCTTAAAGATTAAGCAAGAGGTAAGATAATATTGTTTTTCACTTTTTAAGTATCAATTATGACTTATTATTCTTATTTTTCGTTAGGCCAGTGGTTTTCCTGTAGACTGTGACACTGAGGAAAAGAAGGCCCAATACATCACCGACTACGCTGCCAACGAAGGTATCCGGCTGGATCCGACCCATATCGTCAAGAATCCTGGTCTGAGGGCGCTGGCCAAACTCATGTTGAACTCCTTTTCGGGTAAGTCGAACGAAAAAAGTAATGTATTAAATGTGAATGGAGAAGGGCGAGAGGGGGGGGGGGGGTCAGGGAAGGGGACATGTATGCACAAAGTCTAATGTTTTGTTTGTGTCTTACAGGAAAGTTTGCACAGCGTCCCAACATGACCCAGGTGAAGATAATCTCGGATCCGGCTGAATACTTCGATCTCCTCTCCAGTGACAAGATCAATGTGACAGATGCGAGCTTCATCAATGACGAGATCATCGAGGTCCACTACGAGAATGTCGATGAGTTTGTCGAAGCCAGTGGGAAGACAAACGTTGTCATTGCTGCGTTCACCACAGCTCATGCCCGTCTCAAGCTCTGTGGTGTCCTCGAGCAACTCGACCGTCGCGTCTTGTATTTTGACATAGACTCCATAATTTATGTGTCTAAGGAAGGTGAATGGGAACCACCTACCGGTTCGTACCTTGGAGAGTTGACCGACGAACTCGATGGCAGCCATATCACGACCTTTACCTCCGGAGGGCCAAAAAATTATAGTTACGAGACGAACACCGGAAAAACCGTATGCAAAGTGCGAGGTATCACTCTCAACTATAGAACTCAACAAAAGGTTAATCATGATGTTATGTGCGATATGGTGTACCTCAATGTTATTTGTGACGTATTAGATCCAGTGAATGTAAATATTCCAAGTAAGATTGTACGCGATAGAAGGAATAAGGATGTAGTGACTAGGAGCGAGACTAAGGATTATAGGATCGTATACAATAAACGTGTGATTGTAAATAATTTTGATACTTTACCTTATGGATTTTAACTTTGTGTGTTTGTAAATAATTTTAAAAATTTTGTGTGTATTTGTAAATATATCTTTTATTAATACTATCTATTGTCAATTGTCTGGCGTGGCGGTTTAAGGGCTTAATGAGGGTCTTTTAGAACACAGGGTTAGGGGTGGGGGTGGAGGGTCAGAGGGGGCAGGCAGTGTATCCAAGCGATAGGGCCACAGGGACTCGAAAAAGGCCCCCAGGGCCATATAAAGTATTTATTTTTGAGTACCATTTCAAATCGTTCATTTGTTGTCATGCCTCGAAGGCGTAAGGATTGTCCTGTCTGTGGCAAGCAAGGTTTATTAAGATTAGCAAATCATTCATCCACTGTTCATCAACTCTCTTCAAAAGATAGGCAACCGTCTTTGATTCGAGCTAAAGCTTCTCCTATAGATTTAGAAACTTTGTTAAACGAATTACACAGACTTATTCGAATTACTAAGTACACAAAACGGGTACAATGTACGAAGCGCCAAAATGGTATAAATAAGATTTCACAAGCGTTCTGTTCAGTTTAACAATGTACTCCATACAGTTAACACATCCTTTCGGGCTCGTGGTCTCTGGGGGGACCAAGACGGGGAAGACATCCTTTGTCAAGGAATTGTTAGCCAACGCCCAAATCATGATCGACCCTGCTCCAGAAAATATCATGTATTTCTACTCTGAATATCAGGAAACATTTGCTGAAATAGGATCATTAGTTCCAGGCATTCAGTTTATACAAGGTTTGCCTCAGTCGATGTTGGATAGCGTTAACCCCAAAACAAGAAATTTGTACATCATTGACGATATGATGGGAGAAAAAGATGCAGAAATCCCTAAACTGTTTACGAAAAAATCGCACCATGGGAATATGAGCGTGATCTATATCGTGCAAAACTTATTTCATCAGAGCAAGGATCACCGTACTATCTCTCTAAACGCTAGTTATCTTGTTCTTACAAAAAATGTTCGCGATGCCAGTCAAGTAATTCATCTTGCCAAACAGTTGTATCCTAGCAACACTGAATTTTTTCAACAAGCCTACCAAAATGGCGACTAAAGAGCCGTATTCCTACTTGTTTATCGATCTCACTCCGACCTGTCCCGATGAAATCCGAGTAAGATCCGGGATCTTTCCGACGGACACACACTACGTGTACCAGCCCAGAGTATAAAAGGGGTTGTTCAGCGACACTGCAGTCATTTGATCATGTCTGCTTGTATAAGAAGGAACTGCGATGTTTTAAAAGTATTGGCAAAGTGTAATCCTCAATTACGAAACGCGATCATAAAAGCTGCCGACGACGATTTATTAGAAGCTATCAGACAGTGTCTTTTGAACGCGTGGTGTGAAACAATTAAGATTGCTCCGAAAACAGCAAGGAAACTAGCCCCTTATAACGACCATATCAAGTTTGTTGCTGATAAGCGTAATCCAGTAACAAAAAGAACGAAAGTCATTCTACAAGAAGGTGAAGGTTTTCTACCGTTCCTCTTAGCTCCTGTACTTGAACAACTGGCGAGTTTTTTAACTAAATAATGGAACACGTCAGGAGATTGGTATTGGTTCCAGAACATATGACAGATCGAAAGAAACCCTTGGTCACTCCTTTAACAGCGCAGGTGAATGAACTAGATTCAGAAATGCAAAATCTTCTTAAACGTCAAGATATAACACAAGACGAGAAAGTGAAAATGTACGATCAGTCGCTTCAACGTTATCTAAATTATTACGATAAAAGGATGAGTAGACCTGTACGTGTAAACGTCATACCGTCTACGACATCCACAGCTGACGACAAACCGGAAGAACCAGTGAATATAGAAGAGACTACTGAAACAGAACCCTCCGAGCTGCCTGAAGAGATAGAAACTGACATTTTAGAAAGTGTACCTGTAACAATGAAATCAAGAGCTCGACAGTGGGTTAAGAAACTTAAAGCGAATAGAGACCTCATAGGATGGACTGACCAAGGACAGATGGTGTTTAAAGGGCGACCCATTCCGGGTACAAATGTTGTCGACTTGGTCAACGATTCTCTACGTCAACGCAAGAATTTCAATCCTGCTGGATGGCAGCTTTTCGCAAAAGCATTAGGAAACATGAATGTTCCCGAAGGCATTATCAGAAATGAAAATCGTTTAAGCATGGTACGAGAGTATAAGACCAAAGATATTTCAGACACCGCACCCCAGACGTCATCTCCAGTAACATCCAGAAGAACAAAAGAAAAACAGAAACGAAGAGACAAAAACATACATCCATATAAATTGGTGAAATAAATTTATTCCTTGTAAAGCTTTGATATTACAATAAAGAATTGTTTACAACATTAATTGTCTTGTATATAATTCACACGATAATATTTACGCATAAAGTCACGAACTAGCGTGTCATTCCATTCTTTATTATCAGTAAACATGCCAACAATTGTTGACATGGGTATATTTCTTCATCGATGTAAAGCATAAAATAAACAATATTGTCCACACACGCGAGATCCTAAGGACTGTACAGTCTGTTCATTCCAAGTAAAACTGCTAGTATGATCTCGTAAAAACGTTTCAAAAGTTTTGCTATAAAATCCGGGTTCTTGTCCGTACGAGTCCATAAATTCCCCTTGTCCATTTGAAGTGAGATAAATTGCTACCCAATGCGTACCAGGTCTATTACTAGAATCCACATTCAAAATAAAACCTCTAGGTCTTTCCGATATCTGACTTGGTAGACGATCCGATGGTAACACATCTTTAAATACGGTCTTGGTAAATGGATCACCTTTCAAGACGTTCAGGATTTGTAGAGTGTTCATCTTAACTGCTAAAGTCGCATTGAACGTTTCGGTTGGCGTCAATTTCGATAAGACTTTGAAATTCTCCAAGCACCACGATATTTATAGCTGCTGGCAGAGCCGTTCCAAATTGACATTCTATCGATACGTTTCCATTTTTAAACGATTGAATATGATCGCTCATACACAGATCAGCTGTCAGATCAAACACGAATAGAGTGTACCCATTGGCATACTCATCTCGTGTAATACCATTGCCATCATTTTGAAATAACTTGTTAGTACCAGCATACAAGCTTTGGAAAGCGGACACGTAGTTACTTCCTCTCGCAGCAGCAAATTTCAGTTGTAGGGGTTTTCCAGGCAAATGTTCTCCATTTACAGTTAGACCAAGAGAAGTGATGTCGTAGTTTTTGAAATTGAAAGGATTTTTGGTATAGGTACCATTATAAGCATCTGCATCTACCATTCCGATAACCACTCGATTAGGTATAGGGCCTTGAAATATATTTGGTTGATTGCCTGACATATTTCCTCTCGGTACAGAAACCACTTTACAATTGACACGATTGATAGGGTACTTGGCCGTGACACGTTGAAGGGCATGGGTATGAGCCATCATAACGGTAGAGGAGACGTTAACACGTCGAACTCGAAATACACATTCTTCCAAAACCACTTTAAAGTCAGGATGATCTGCTGCCGATACCAGTGAAAATGGGTTTCTCAAACGCACTAGTTTGAGTTTGATTGGTACAGAACCAAGAATATAGCGGTCTTGTGCAAACAGGTCTGAATGGATTCTTCCTTTCATAGCCACAGACTTGCTATGGCTTGCATGATCATACCGCAGTTTCAAACCCTTGTTTGCATCGGCATCTACTGCTACAGGGTTCACGACATCCATTCGACCAGCTTGATCTTTATAGAACAACGCTGAGGTTAGATGAGATGATTTTGCGTCTTTGCTAAAGTTCAGTACAGTCTCCATATATGATCGGTAAGCAGTCCTCGACGGTGTGACAAGTTTGTTATTCAGGTAAACTTCTACTTGAGAAAATAAAGCATGCATCCACAGATTTACAGGTCCGACTTGAACATTTTCATCGAGATTAGATCCGTCGTTGTTGGTTATTTTTGCTTTCACGTGTAGGTAACTGTTTGCTAAATCGGTATACACATCAGAATTTGCAGCACACAGAAACTCGATGGTGTCTGAAGCTCCAATACTCGATACTGGATCTATATCTTCCCAAAATCCTTTATTCATTTCTACTTGTGTAGCAGGCATTACAAATAAATCTAATTCTGATTTTCCACACTCACACGAATCTTTATGTAGGGCACTAAAAGCTTGACTCATGATTTATATTTTATAAACGGTCCAATCTTTGCTTCCGTAGGCACAGATGTTTTCTTCTTCACAGTTTGCGAACGACTGATGGTTTTACGTCTTGTGTTGCCTTTTATAGGAGAATTCACCCGTTTGCGTTTACGACCGGCTCCTGATTGGTTTGTAATCTGACGGACCCCTTTTTGAGCAAGATCGTTCACGGCTTCAGAACCACGCCCTTTTATCGCTTGCTTTACATTCTTCCCTTGACCAACGTCTTTTACAGCTTGCAGAGCTCTTCTTCCAATAGCCTGAGCTCCTCGTTTTACCAGAGGTATTACAAAGCGTGCAATACCTTTAAAAAAACTTCCAATGCCGTAACCTTTCTGAATACGTGCACCTCGGAAACCAGGTAGACTTCCGCCTTGTTGTTTTCTCAAATAATGTTCTTGAAACTGCTTTACGTCTGGAATAATTGTATGTCTCATTTTTAAATGAAATACGAAGATCTTCGCTGTCTAAAGTGAAGTGTCACATCGACTTCTTGAAGCCAAATGACACGTTTTCGTTTTTGTCGTCCTTTATATTCACTTCAATCGATTAGAAGGACTTTACCTTGACAGGAATATATTGTAGGTTACGGAGACTGACGTTCACGTTTTCACCATAACTTCCTTGAGTATTGACAATTCTGAGTAGGGGTACTTTGACATCACCGACAAATTGTGCATCTACGATATCAGTGTATACATACATGGCTGAAAATCCTCCGTTAACGTCTGCTACGTAAGGGCTTAGGGTTTTCTTTTTAACGACTGTGTCTTGTTGAAACCTAATGTTGTAGCAATATCACCAGATATCCACACCAGTCCACCTTTAGGCACATCAATCATGACTTTATGTTTACTTGCAATGTAAGAAAACTTTATCTTCGTTCGTGCCTCTTTGTTCATGCTACGGTTTAAAGCCCCCACGAGATCGCCAATGGTGTTATAGTAGCCATTTGGGATAAGACCCATATCGTCGTATTTTGTTCCAGCGTTATAGAGAAACGTTTGTTGATTACCTTTTCGAATCGTGCTCCATGTATGGGGGTAATATAACTCTGATAAAGCTACTTCCCAGTCACCTGTCAGTTGTATAGTTTCAGCAAGCTTCACTGGAAAATATTCCATAGAGCTACTGCTTGGAAGCGTTAAATAAAACTGTGTTGTCATGTCGAAGAACAATACACCAATGAACACAAATTGTAAGGTACACACATTTTTATTTCGTTATATCTTTTACATTATCGGCTGGTACCCAAGAATTAAAATCTTCAGGATAGCCTAACCATTTTACAAGATACTCTTTACGTTTACCACGCATGCGTGATGTAATTACTCTTTCTATTCTATAAAAGTCACTATCAGTCTTTGTAACTCTTTGGAATTCCTGTTCGTAAAATGTTCCTTCTAACTCTTCTCCGTGATAGTCAGCAATCTTGTACACTGGCGGTCCTCGGGGTACTCGCTTCGTGATGGTGAACACCTCTTCGGTCCAGTTAGGTAAGTAAGTAGCTTTTCTTGAATGTACGTCTTGCTTTGCTAATCCGGACTTGGTCACCAATGTTGAATTTATATTTGATGGGTTTGCTGGACTCATCACCGTAGAGTTTTTGCCATACAATACTTTCGTTTTCTCGATTGACATCTACCAGTCTCATCCCAATACTACGGTGTCTCGAATGGTTGTAGGAATACACAAATTTTTGTAGTACATCGGTATATTTCAGCGTATTCTTTGCTGCGAAATATTTCCACATTTTCCCCTTCAACGTTCGGTTAAATCGTTCAACGATGGATGCCTTGGTATCGTTGTGTGTTGTAAAAAATCGAATATGTTTGTCCTTCAATAACTTTTGAAAGCGTTTGTTGGTAAATTCAGTTCCTTTATCGGTATGAAGTGTTTCGGGCTTCCTTCCTTTCTTTAGTATCTTTTCAAAGGCTTTAACCAAACTCTCTGTAGTCTTTGTTTTTAATGGTTCCACCCACGCAAATTTGGACAGTACATCAATAACAGTTAAAACGTATTTATAACCATTATTTGTTTTACTAAGCGAATCCATAATTACTAGATCGGCCTCCCACTCCTCATCCATCACTCCAACAACACGATTTCGCTTAAAATTATGTCGGACGCGTTTATGCAAAGTATAGGTATCTTGCTGTCTAAGCCATGTTTTTATCTTGTTTCGGGATATCTGAAATTTACCATCACTTTTTACGACACGGTATAAGGCATCTACGCCGCCAATACTTGCTGGACTTTTTTGGTTGTAATACAGGTCGTGAAGGTACTGTTCCACCATCTAATTCGGATGCTTGTATCACGATTTTCCTCCCACAGCACGCTGATATACAGCGAATCTTTCGAAAAATATTACGAAGGGCTATTTGTGGTAAACCTCCACAGCAAGTCATGTTCACACGACAAAGGTTAGAGGTAAATGAACAAAGTGAAGTCAACGACATGATATAAATGCAAACATATTTATTACATATTAAATTAGAATACAAAACTATATAAGTTCAACAAATGTTCAGTTTTTCTATGTCTTCAGTCAATGCATCGACAGATTTTTGAAAAAGGTAGTCTTCGTAGGCTTCTTTAGAGTCACTCTTTCTACTTGTAAAGTATTCACCCGTTTCTGCGATCCTGTACTGATATTGTAATGGACTGCTGAACAGACACCCAATGTTATAAATTCGTGGCAAGCTTTCTGTAGGTTTCCATTCAAAGAAGCCACACGCATATTGTCTTTCGTTAGGACACGAGTAGAACAGACGACCTTGGTTGTCCCTTTCTTTCTTGACTTTTTGGATACGGCAAACCATTCCGTGTTTGCAAAACGGCTTGGGGCTCTCGAAGACATCCCACCATTGCCAAAACGAGCAGGGATTCTCTCGCTCAGAACAGACAAAGTAAGGTCTCCCGTAACTTTCTCTCATTTTGTCTTTAACCATTCGCAGTATCGCCAATTTCTGATGAGTAGGACAGACTGGATGTAGACAACCACTTGTTCGAAAAGCATCTACGGCTTTGCCAAACATGTAACAATCTTCTTCAGGGCAGAAGAACTGACAGCTAGGCTTTTGTCCACAGAACCAGAATAAGCCATTCTTGGTCGTTGAGTTAGATACAAGTTTACCGTGTAGACACTCCATTACAACGATCTTACTCCGACGACAAACAGTAAGTGAATTATACACCAAACAAGTGACGCTATTCAACTCTCTATGGTTACTCACATATTAATTAGGATTTCTTTGTCTAAACTCTGACGTCGCCCGAACTCGCCCAAACATTTTCTTTTGTTCAAATTGTTAATGAGTTTTTAATTAGTTTTTACACATGGAATATGCAAATATCATCATGAAAAGCATTGAACCAAGCCATCGGGATAATATTTTATTTCGTTTATATTTAGACAAGTCTATCCGCCTGAAATCATTGCTCGTTCTTCGTACGGCTTCTCGAACTGTTTCTTCATCCAAGGATTCGTTTGCTCTATACACTAGAGTTAGATAAGCGATTATTCGGCCAAAATTGTTAGGATCTATTTCATTATAAACGTGTTGAAGACATATTCCTGGTATTTGGCCACCGATACTGTCGAATAGTACTCGATGTTCTTCTAAACAAGAGCTAAGGTGAAACAACAAAGTGTCTCTGTCGATATCAATGTTATTTCTCTGTAGTTCGTCGTAAATAATATCAATGATACGCTCTGAATGTGTCCGACAACTAAGGTAAAGTGCGTAAATGAAAGTTGGTTACTATAGCTTATAAGGATATACGTTTAGTGCCTTTTGAACTTCGGAAATCAGTACGAGAGCTATCGGTTATGACGTAGTGAATACCAGGGGGTTGAGTAACAGCTAGGGTTTGGGGGGAAGCATAAGTAATAAGTCGATTTGACGTAGTGAAAACCAGGGGGGTTCGGAACACTAGGCTTTGGGGTTAAGAGGGTCCCAAAGGAGCCTGAGAAATAATGACGACGTAAGCATAAATAATGAGACTAGGGCTAGGAGGTCTCAAAGGAGCTTGGGGAGGATATTGGCGAAGCTCATTAAAAATTCAATTTACCTAATTAATTATGAATCGACCATATGGGGGTATCACTACTTACAGATGATATAATCAACTACACTGGTTCCGTTTTTACCATGAAAAGTAGGTCTTCCCAAAGAGTCGCCATTGGTCCGAATTGCAAATTTCAATAATTTTTTTACCATGGTTATTGGTTGTTGAGTCAAAGTTTTGTCTTTCTGGTGGTTGAAAAGAGTTATCACTAGTAATCTTGAATGTGATCACTCCCATCACTTGAAACAAAATCTTCAAGTTTGCTTATCCTAGCATTTAGATCACCAAGAAGTATATTTGCTTTTGATGAGAAAAGGACTAGATCGTTTTCAAGTTCTTCAAAAATTTCGTTTTCAAAGTACTTTGATTTTTCAGGTGGTATGTATGTACCACAAATGTATAAATCCAGGTCGGAGTTTAAGATTTCTTTGGAGACTGCTCCATAAAAAGTTTTTTGTATTTTTAATAACGTTTACATATTTCTTAAATTTGCTTTTGAATAACAGGCTAATGCCACCGGATTGTCGGCATGCCTGATTAGTAGCTGGTTTAGCTACTTGAGAAACAATATCCTCAAATCCTGGAAGGTTTAAATATGTATTTGTCCATGTTTCGGTTAGAAATATGAAATCAATCTTTTGGTTTTATCTCCAAGGACCTTATTGAATATACCATTAATATTCCAAGTGCTAAATGAAATTCCTGTGCGCATTTTAGATATATCTAATTATTAGATAGAGAGTGCTGTAAATAATTCTTTTAAAAATCTTTAGTTTAATATCAAAATTATTGCATGATTATTTGAAAAGGGAGAACGTTACTAACATAAGATTAAATAGAATAGTGATAGTATGTGAAAGACTTACAGTTTATCATATGTTGATGCATCCGTAGAGTTGTCTTATCAGCCCAACTAGTTGAGGTGGTAGTGGGTTTGTTTGGTCGTCATCTTGGCGAGATGAGGAAGGGGGTGGTACAATTCCTTTGTTGAGATGTTGAGTATTGATACTTGGTGGTGGTGGAGGTGCTGGTAGGTTCATGAAGGGGGTAAATGGTAGGTTATTGGGCCAAATTGGAAGGGTTGATTTTGGTAGTACATACCTGTGCGTTGTGGGAAGGTTTGGTTATAGTTATCTCTAGGAGTATCCTTCCTGTCTATTTCTTTCTTTTTAGGTATGGTGTTAAAATATGCTGCTTTGATGTTTTTCGCAAATTTTTTAACACCCCTTTCATTCAAATGCTTCCTGTCATATAGGTCAGCCTTGGATATATTGGTATGCTGGATATATGTGGTGTTTGTTTTGGTGGAAATTTGGGTATTCAATTCTTCATTAATAGCTGGTACCTTGTTGTTGAGTTGATCTTTTCTTGGTAATAAAGAGGATACCAAGATTCTGCAGTTCGGATGTTTTTGTTTAATTAACTTCACAGTTTCTAGGGTTTCATTGATGGTATCGTTTCCAGGTTGTTCGATGTCGTTAGTTCCGCAGTGGATAATAAAGTTCTTGGGGTTATTAAAGTTGAGGGTTTCAATTTTTTGCCTTGCTTGAGAGAGAGTTGGGGATCGAATATATTTTGTTGTTGAGTCCGGACAAAGTTCTTTAGGTTTCAGGTTCCGACCATTACTATCACATATAATGATGGTTTCTGCATTGATTGGTTTTTGGTGGTCATTGTTTATGTCAGGTTGTGCACTATGTTTCGGTTGGGTAGTGTGAGAAGGGTCTTGCTGAGTGGTATCATTCTGTTGGGTAGTATGAGGAGGGTCTTTCTGAATGGTGTCATTCTGTTGGTTTCTGTCTTTTCCATTCTGGGAATTTCCTTTTTTGTTCTCTTTAATCGTCTTCTCTGAAAATTTGCTTGTATCATCATCTTGGTTTGATATATCATCGGTTAGAAGATCAAAGGTATTTGATGTTGGGATACTGTATTCTTCAGTCATGTTGGATGGTGGTGTAGATAAGGAGGCCCATGTGTGTTTTTCTTCGCATGATTCATTTTTGATTTTGTGTACAGATTGTTGTAAGTTAGAGTTTTTGTCTTCAATTTTCTTACATCTTTTATTAAGAGCATTTATATTTTCTTCCATTTGTAGTAGTTTTAATGTCAGATCACTGATGTTTTGTTGTTTCTCCTTATCTGAAGTTTTTTAAAGTGATGATTTCTTTGTCTTTCATTTCAATGGATTGCGATAGATTGAAAATTGTTTGTTTAGTGTTTTCTCTATGTAGGACAAATTCTGCTTCGATATTAGCCCGTTGTGTTTTCATCTGTGTAAATGACCTTTCACGAGGAGTGATTGGGGTTGTATTTTCTTCAGAAGATGCTTGTTTTGATTTCTCAGTTGTATAGGATGTTTCAGGGTAGATCTTTTCTTTCTTTAAAATGCTTTCCACGAAAGGTTTGATGTTGTCGAATTTCCACGTGTCCTGTGGTGAGTTGACCAAGTCGAGCAGTCGAGCAAATTCCTTTGCTCCCCATTCTTTATAGAGTCGACCTTGAGCTTTAATACGACCAGTAGTAACATTGACTGCTATGGTGAGGACATTCTCATTCTCGTTTGTGTGAAAACTAAGCGAGATTTCATCGTATTTCGACGGATTATTTTCATGTTGCCATTTTCGCAGTATCGAGCAAATAGAGCCTTAATCCATATTGGGAGACGTGTTTCCGTGGTTGAGAAAACTACATGACTTGATTTGTAGATATTGTAATCGATTTCTTCATACGGTACTCTTTTTGCATTCGTATTTTTAAAGCTTTCAATCTTGTATTGCTCGAGTGACGCGTCGATTGTTGTTGTTTTCGTTGATACTTCACCTTGCCCTTGGCCTTGGTTCATTATATTTCGAGATAATTCGTCTTAGCTTCGGTTTCAATTGACAAATTGAAATTCGTTTCAATGTGTTCTGTATTCTTTTATTGGTTTGAGAAGATATTATTCCAGCAAACTCTATCAATATTTTGCTTAAAAATCGATATTTTTCTTCGAGCACTTCATAACATGTGTCGCTTGAACCTGTGTTTGTTTAAAGTCATGAGACAAATACACCTACCTACATGCCCAGTTTCGTGTGACTTTGTGCGATAACTTCAACAATATTCCTAATTTCCCAACAACTCATTATACAATGCGACGTATCCAGTGTGCTCATTTACATATCAAACAAATAGTAATATCTCAATAATGAAGTAAGCTTTGGAAAAGTTGTAGAAGATGTAACTTTACAATATCAAGAGTTCTTTCATATTAGACAAACTTAATTTTCATTTCATATACATTTTAAATTGATCATAATTATCGTAGACCAATTAGCAAGGACAGCTTTTGAGAAACCTTGTTGTAAATCCTTGTGGCACATGCTTGTGGTCATGCGACATAGGATTCTTCTCCTGTTTAGCTTGAGCGTTGTGCGCTGCTTTTTCCTCTTCATTCAGCTCAGTCAGTGGATGGGAAGGTGGAGGTGACATCAACTAGACTGAACAGATCATTATTACATTCGTTTCTCTTGACCATTGCTAACCAAAAAGCCTGATATTGTGCCTCTTTGTCAGCATCAAAATCAAACCATTGAGTTTGTAATCAATTATGCAGTGGGTTAAGTCGCAGTGCATACTTTCATCCCAGTGAGAGTTGATTCGTTTTTCCTTTCTTCTCGGAGGTATGATTTGTTCAGATGCCATTTTGAAATTATATTCATGCACAGTTTACTCGACTTTATCCCAGTGTACCGGGGTGTCGCGTTTATGTGGGAAAAAATCTGTCCTGGTGTACCAGTCACCATATAAACGTAACTTGGAAATACCAGTAAAATTTATATTAAAATATCCAACGAGAACTATGTTTTTGTGCTTTATCCAAATGCAGTAATTTACATATACTGTAGCATGGTTTTGACTATTGCTCACTTCCTCGTTTTGAATTTCATCAAAAAGTGAATCGGATAGGATGGGAAACATACAATTCACACAACTCCAATCGTCCTCAGGATGGTGTAAATAATATGATGAGAACATGCTCTTCGAGATTCCCGCACACTTGGCATACCTGGTTCTTCTTGACAAGTTTACAGCATTGTCCACGTGGATATTTCCAACATCTTCTTTTCAACTCCTTGGTTGCTTGGTCCTGCGAATTAACTCTACGTCTCCTCAAATGTGTAATAATCTAAGTGTCTTCACCGAATTAGGGTAATAATTACCACTGATGTACAGTATTTTAGTCCCACCTAGTCTAAAGCATTCTTGTCTGTCATGACCGCCTTTGTCCATTTCAAACCAACCTTTCGTGTTGATAATTCGAGCCATCCCAACTCTGCAATAACTCGAAAAAATCTTCATATGTTGTTGTTCTTGTACACTCGTGTTTTCTTTCAAGATTAAGTACAAACAGGCAAATACATGACTCATATATGCCGATATACGAAGCACCCGTCCTACCGCCATCTCGTCATAGCAGCGTCTTACCATGCATTTCACATTACCAATACTGTTCATTGCCATCTCCTCACGCTCTCATTTCTAGCTCTCGTTCCTTTTTACGCTTCCAAATGTCTCACAATCAACTCTCTCAAATTCTGCCTGCTGGATGGGACAAAATCTAATTTTAAACTAAAAACACACATTGCGTACATCCTGATAAGAAAATCACCATCACTTGCAAGAACTGTTCACTCTTTACCAACTATACTCATAATTTACTAGCTTGTTACCATCCTGAATGTCATGACCTCATCACGTTGTTCTCCACTATCCCATCCAGCAAAACCCACTTTCTACATTTCTTTTGTTTTTTCTCATATATTTTAGAAGGTTAGAAACGCACGATATAGTTAAATTATAATAATAATAATTATGATATTCTTATTCTTATTATCAAATTATCTGAAGGTACGACCCAAGGTGACCCTTCATCTATGGCCCTCTATGCAATCAGCCTTAAACCACATATCACACACTTACACCTTGCAGGTTCCACAAAGCAGTGTTGGTTTGCCGATGATGCAAGTGGGGCAGTATCTATAACACAACTAAAAGTGTGGTGGGATAAACTGACGGAAATTGGGTCTGATTACGGTTAGGGGCGGATTTAGGTTACGTCAAACAAGTCACGCGACGAAGTGAAAATTTGACGGCAATACAATTTTATGCGTCGTTTGTTGCACATGTCAAAAATTTACACAACGCCCTGCAAATATAAAACAATTTTCTAGGAACGAGTTCGTTCTATTCCTATCTACAGAGGCTTCAGTTCTGGTCAGAAAATTTGCCCCGTTGGCGTTTTCCGTTTTCTTTACACTCGAAGCGACTATTCTGCAGCTGCGACTGACTTAGAGGGAAAGCAGTGGGAGGCACGGGACATAATGGGAGAATCAAGGATCAGTTTTAGAGACATTTCCAGGCCGCGAATGCGACGCAGACTTGAATGAATTTGATGAAGGAAAGCAGTTAGTCACTTTTTGACGAAGTTAGTTTTCAACGTTTCTGATTGAATGACTTTCCTCTAATTACGATTTACGATTGCCGTACAGGCTAAAAAGTCATTTTACCGCACCTTCTCTATTATGGTTAGCGATCGCTTCTGTGGTTCTAACGATCGCTAACCATAATAGAGAAGGTGTGGTTCTTACCGCACCTTCTCTATTATGGTTAGCGATCGCTTCTGGTTCTACGAAGCTCCAAATGCCAAATTATCGGTAAAAATGTTTCTGACCAAAAACTAGCAAAACAACACAATTGGAATGATTCCCTCAACTTTTCTATTTTGGCACTTTTGCCACGTTCAAAATGTTGAAAAACGCTTATCCTCGCCATTCTGAGTCGAAAAAAGTTTTTTTCTCAAATAAGCTCCAAATGCCAAATTATCGGTAAAAATGATGTTCCTGACCAAAAACTAGCAAAACAACACATTTGGAATTATTCCCTCAACTTTTCTATTTGGCACTTTTGCCACGTTCAAAATGTTGAAAAATGCTTATCCTCGCCATTCTGAGTCGAAAAAAGTTTTTTCTCAAATAAGCTTTAAAATGCCAAATTATCGGTAAATATGATGTTCCTGACCAAAATCTAGCAAAACAACACATTTGGAATGATTCTCTCAACTTTTCTATTTTGGCACTTTTGCCACGTTCAAAATGTTGAAAACCGCTTATCTCGCCATTGTGAGTCGAACAAAACTTTTTTTCTCAAATAAGCTCCAAATGCCAAATTATCGATAAAAATGATGTTTCTGACCAAAAACTAGAAAAACAACGCATTTGGAATGATTCCCTTAACTTTTCTATTTTGGCACTTTTGCCTCGTTCAAAATGTTGAAAAACGCTTAACTCGCCATTCTGAGTCGAAAAAAGTTTTTTCTCAAAGAAGCTTCAAATGCCAAATTATCGGCAAAAATGATGTTTCTGACCAAAAACTAGCAAAACAACACATTTGGACTGATTCCCTCAACTTTTCTATTTTGGGACTTTTGCCACGTTCTAAATGTTGAAAAACGCTTATCTCGCCATTCTGAGTCAAAAAAAGTTTTTTCCCAACACTCAATAGCCAGGGTATTCAGAAATGTAACTCTAGAAGACCTTTATGATGAAATATTCGTGAAATATTCATTAAGTGCTTTATAATATTGGCAAGGTGACATGTCAATCTAATGAAAGTGTCGAACGTAAAAAACAAGTAAAGAAATTATAATTACAGTGGTGGAGATATAAAGAGGGAGAGAGAGGAGGGGAAAAAAATTTAAAAAAAAATTATGAAATTATAAACTGAATATGATGACGATGATTTGATTTATTAAAAACTAACACTTTGTAAATTCATGAGAATTTAAAAAACGTGATATTACAATGAGTGGGAAGTTAAGCAGGGTAAGGATAAATTAAATCAAATCGCTATTATGTACAAGTTATGAAATATAATACAAATAAAAACTAAGGTAAATACCAATTGCTAACGCATTTAGGGATAAAACTGTTTTTGTAACGTTCAGTTATACATTTATGTAGTGGGTAAGTGCGTGGGTTTCTCAGACGGTATTTGTGGGATGAAGTATTAGGAAGGAGTTTTCTCAACTTGTTATTTGGGTGTTGATGAATGTTCGTATAAAGTGACAAACACTGATTTTCTCTTCGCTGTAACAATGTAGGAAGGCTAGCGTTCTCCAGTGAGGTAGCATATGAGAACTGGGGAAAAGCGATCTTTAGTGCACGTTTTTGTATGTGTTCAATTTGGTCAGAGAGAGATTGTGGAAGAGAGGAGTGCCATACGGATGAAGCATATTCCAAGACTGGGCGAATGAATGCACAAAACACAGTTATCAAATCTTTGGCTGGAACACCAGACCGTTTGAGAACTCTCAAAGCGTAAAGACGTTTGCTTGCTTTGGTACATATGTAATTCACATGGGCGTTCCAGGTAAGGTTTGATGAAATAACCACTCCCAAGAGTTTAAAATCTTGTACAATCTCAATATTGCAGTTGGAGGAAGAAAGGGTGTGGAATGCCAGCGGGTCTTTAAGGAACGATATCCGCATTTCTTTAGTTTTAGAAACATTCAGGCGCATATTGTTGAGGTCAGTCCAGTCATTAATAGAATTAATGTTAGTTTGGAGTGTTGAATTAGGAGAAGATCTTGAAACGATTTCATAAACAGTGCAATCGTCAACATATTTATATAATGGAAGGTTAGTTTGCAAGTCGTTTATCATCACAAGAAAGAAGAGGGGACCAAGTTTTGTACCTTGTGGGACGCCAGCATTGATTGATGGCCAAGATGATTCATTCTGGCCAAGTTTAACACGTAAATATCGGCCATGTAGAAAGTCAGCACAGCAATTCAACAGAATAGGAGGAGTGTTAAGTATTTGTAATTTATGGAGTAAAATATTATGGTCAATACGATCGAAGGCTTTGGAAAAATCAATCATACAGCATCTGATAGTTGAGCCAGGGTTTTCCAGTGCTGCCAACCAGTGGTGGATCAGATGGATAAGAGCGTGTGTAGTAGAGCAATTCTTGATATTTCCAAACTGAAGAGGGTCGATTGATGATTTAATGTGTTCAAATAGTGGTAAAATGAGAGACTTGAACGTTTAGGTCAGGTTTGGTTTTTATAATGTAAAGAGCTTCCTTTAGTTTCAGTGTGATGGCGTGTCTAGAATGTTAAAGCATGATGAGTTGTATTGGTTTTTACATGAAGGGGATTGTTGAAGATGTTTATATATGTGCCAGTTTTTGTCGGTCTGAGTGTGTTCTTTAATCCGTGTGGTGAGGTGACGAGTGGTTTCGCCTATGTAACGGGAGTTACATCCAGCGCAAGAAAATTGATATACCACGTTAGATCTAAGTTCACTAGGGATGGGATCCTTAAAACTAAAAAGGTTTTTTATTTTGTATGAAGAAAACACTAGTTTGATGTCTAAGTTGGTGCAGAAACGTTGAACAATTGACTTAAGTCGGCGTTGCGTAATTTTTGAGTAAAAACCAAAATATGGGAGTTTAAAGTAGCGAGTTTCATGTTTGTTCTCGTATGTTTCGCTAGTTGTGTCCGAAAGGCTATTCTTATTAGCATTGTATTGATTTATCACTTTACCGATTATGTGGAAAGGAAATAAATTGCGTTTAGTGTGAGCATAAGTTGTTTGAGGTCTTCTTGAAAACCGAAATCCGTCTTGTTAATTTTGCGGGTCCTATCAAGTAATGTTTTGATCAGGCTGATTTTATAATTGAAAGGACTGAAACTTAAAAAATTTGTTACGAGACCGGTGTATGTTTTCTTGTGAAAAACCGAGGTGCTGTAAGTGTTTGATGATTTGCTTACCAAAACATCTAAGAACGGGAGTTTACCTTCCTTCTCTGTTTCGTGCGTAAATTTAATATTGGTGTGTTGTTGGTTTAAATACCTGAAAAAAGTCATAGCATCGCTCTCAGTGTTAAATACGCAAAAAGTGTCATCCACGTATCTACGGTAAAATAAAACACTGGGGTCATCATAGTTGTCTAACCATTGTTAACACTATATTTAGTTTATAATTTTATAATTTTTTTCCCTCCTCTCTCTCCCTCTTTACATCTCCACCACTATAATTAGAATTTCTTTACTTGTTTTTTACGTTCGACACTTTCATTAGATTGACATGTCACCTTGCCAATATTCTCCTCATTTCGTCACATCGTGTTAGAATTTTATATTTAGAATAGTATCACCATTGTAATACAAATACTGTTTGAAAATATTTTAATCCATTACTGCTTAGTACTGAAGTGAAGATGGCATAAGTGTTGCCAAAACATGTTTACTTTTAAAAAATTTGTCGTTTATTTGAAGTGTAATATATATATAAATACAATTACAATTATTATAATTTACAATATTACAATTAAAGAAAAATAAATAAAAAATAAAGATATAAATATATACAAGCTAGGAATATTAATTTATCAAAATCAAGGCTGAAAATGGTAAAGAGAAAGCTGTTTATCTAGTAATAAATCTTGATATTTGTTCTTTAATAAACACACACTTTTTTGTCTCTTGAGGTCTAATGGCAGACTGTTCCACAACTGTGTGGTTGTGTTACGCTAAATGTTTTCCCACCTTCTGTCTTTCTTACGAATTTTGGGCAAATAAAATTTAAATCTGATGTTTCTATTATGGAATTCACTATTTAATTTTGGCGTTTCATTCATATAAAGTGCTGTTTCTCCATGTAGACGCTTAAAAGTCAACAGGCATTTATTAACGTTTACCTCTTCATAAAAAGGAAACCACCATAATTTTTACCGATAATTTGGCATTTGGAGCTTATTTGAGAAATAAACTTTTTTCGACTCAGAATGGCGAGATAAGCGTTATTCAACATTATTATTTTGGCAAAAGTGCCAAAATAGAAAAGTTGAGGGAATCATTCCAAATGTGTTGTTTTGCTATTTTTTGGTCAGAAACATAATTTTTACCGATAACTTGGCATTTGGAGCTTATTTGAGAAAAAAACTTTTTTCGACTCAGAATGGCGAGTTAAGCGCTTTTCAACTTTTTGAATGTGGCAAAAGTGCCAAAATAGAAAAGTTGAGGGAATCATTCTAAATGTGTTGTTTTGCTAGTTTTTGGCCAGGAACATCATTTTTATCGATAACTTGGCATTTGGAGCTTATTTGAGAAAAAACCTTTTTTCGACTAAGAATGGTGAGATAAGCGTTTTTCAACATTTTGAACGTTGGCAAAAGTGGCAAAATAGAAAAGTTCAGGGAATCATTCTAAATGTGTTGTTTTGCCAGTTTTTGGTCAGGAACATCATTTTTACCTTTAATTTGGCATTTGGAGCTTATTTGAGAAAAAAAATTTTTGGACACAGAATGGCGAGATGAGCGGTTTTCAACATTTTGAACGTGGCAAAAGTGCCAAAATAGAAAAGTTGAGGGAATCATTCTAAATGTGTTGTTTTGCTAGTTTTTGGCCAGGAACATCATTTTTATCGATAACTTGGCATTTGGAGCTTATTTGAGAAAAAGCCTTTTTTCGACTAAGAATGGTGAGATAAGCGTTTTTCAACTTTTGAACGTTGGCAAAAGTGCCAAAATAGAAAATTTGAGGGAATCATTCTAAATGTGTTGTTTTGCTAGTTTTTGGTCAGGAACATCATTTTTACCGATAATTTGGCATTTGGAGCTTATTTGAGAAAAAAACTTTTTTCGACTCAGAATGGCGAGATAAGCGTTTTTCAACATTTTGAACATTCACAAAAGTGCCAAAATAGAAAAGTTGAGGGAATCATTCCAAATGTTTTGTTTTGCCAGTTTTTGGTGAGGAACATCATTTTTACCGTTAAGTTGGCATTTGGAGCTTATTTTATAAAAATAACTTTTTTCGACTCAGAATGGTGAGATAAGCGTTTTTCAACATTTTGAACATGGCAAAAGTGCCAAAATAGAAAAGTTGAGGGAATCATTCCAAATGTGTTGTTTTGCTAGTTTTTGGTCAAAAACATAATTTTTACCGATAATTTGGCATTTGGAGCTTATTTGAGAAAAAAACTTTTTTCGACTCAGAATGGCGAGATAAGCGTTTTTCAACATTTTGAACATTCGCAAAAGTGCCAAAATAGAAGAGTTGAGGGAATCATTCCAAATGTTTTGTTTTGCCAGTTTTTCGTGAGGAACATCATTTTTACCGTTAAGTTGGCATTTGGAGCTTATTTGATAAAAAAAGTTTTTTCGACTCAGAATGGCGAGATAAGCATTTTTCAACATTTTGAACATGGCAAAAGTGCCAAAATAGAAATGTTGAGGGAATCATTCCAAATGTGTTGTTTTGCTAGTTTTTGTGTCAAAAACATCATTTTTACCAATAATTTGCCATTTGGAGCTTATTTGAGAAAAAAAATTTTTTTTGACTCTGAATGGCGAGATAAGCGTTTTTCAACATTTTGAACGTTGGCAAAAGTGCCAAAATAGAAAAGTTGAGAGGATCATTCCAAATGTGTTGTTTTGACAGTTTTTGGTGAGGAACATCATTTTTACTGTTAAGTTGGCATTTGGAGTTTATTTGATAAAAAAACTTTTTTCGACTTAGAATGGCGAGATAAGCATTTTTCAACATTTTGAACATGGCAAAAGTGCCAAAATAGAAAAGTTGAGGGAATCATTCCAAATGTGTTGTTTTGCTAGTTTTTGGTGAGGAACATCATTTTTACCGATAATTAGGCATTTGAAGCTTATTTGAGAAAAAAAAATTTTTCGACTCCGAATGGCGAGATAAGCGTTTTTCAATATTTTGAAAGTGGCAAAAGTCCCAAAATAGAAAAGTTGAGGGAATCATTCTGTTATATTATGTGAATAATTAGTTAGCCTCGTTCTCAGTATATTTTAATTAATACGCATGAATTAGGAAACTTTACTTTACATGTGCTTGTCAACATGGCCGACAATAAAATACATCATTAACCAGTTTTATGTGACCTAAAGTACTTAACATGGTGTCAGGATAAGTACTTACTCAGCTTCTCAGGAGATTCTATACTCGATATCCACGTGGATCGTTTTACTCCGCCTGAACCGCTTCTTTTTGAAGGAAATACCTCTGAACAGTGGCGAAAATGGAAACAGGAAATGGAAACTCAAGCTTTACCTCACAGCCACCGAGAAAGACAAGAAAAGTGATCAAGTGAGATCAAGCATACTCCTTAGATGCATTGGTAAGAAGGGTCGTGAAATCTACAATACCCTCACCTTCGACAGCGAGGAAGACAAGATGAAGTTCAGCATGATTGTTGAAAAACTCGACGAATACTGTTCTCCTCGAAAGAATATCACTTTCCAACAATACAAGTTCTTCACATGTCGCCAAAAAGAAGGTCAGTCTTTTGATCAATTTGTAACTGAATTGAAGAAACTAAGCCAAGAGTGCGAGTTTGGAGAGTTATGTAATTCCTTAATCAGAGACGTGATCATAATGGGACTTTTAGACAACAAGCTTTGGGAGAGACTTCTCAGAGAACCTGATTTAACCCTAGAAAATGCTATAAAATATGGTCAAGCTGCCCAAGAAACAAAGCAGCATGCAAAAGTTTTACAACGCCAACTTGAATCTGAGAAAAAATCCATTGATGCCCTCAAAAGAAATACCAAACCAAAGTTCAAACAACCAACTAGCTCTGGTAAACAAACATTCTTTAAGAACAGCAAATTTTGTGGTGGGTCTCACAACAGAGGAAATTGCCCTGCTTACTCCGTGACACAAGCTGTCTAAATTGTCCAGTAGTCACATGCCGTGAGAGCAAAGTCATCACAGCAAAGCAAGGACAGCCTTGGTCAAAACATGCAATGAAGCCTCAATAGCAACATGTAAGCTTCATGAATAACATGCAATTATGCCTCGTTGAATGGGCAAAGACAAAAGATATGTAGTTACATTTACGGTAATGATAATAATAACAACAATAATAAAATAATAACAATAATTGAATGATAGTAGTAATAATGATAGTAAACCAAAACTTTTAGTATTGAGAGAAACGTGAAGTATTATAAATTTTATTTTGCAGAGACAAATTCTTTCTTATTGCGTCAGTTCAAGTGGGGAGCAAGGAAGTTTTGTTTCGTTTAAGAAAGTTTTCGATTGTGGCAGTAAAAGTTCTTTTATTCCAAGGTTGCTTGTTCTATATCAAGTTGCTCATCGCTGGTAAAGCCGTACAAAATCTCAACGAAATTACTGCCATGGCGGATGGTCAGGAATTTATGTGCTCCCAATCTTGCCAAATCTCTCACGAAACAAATAACGTTACTACCTTGGAAATCGAAAAATATACTCTTTTACACCTTTGTGAAGACGGTTTGCTATGGAAGGGAGACCTGGATTGTTTAAAAAAGTTCGTAGAGACGGATATTCAACTGAGCAGAAGATGGTCGTCGCCGAAAGGGGACACTATTCAATTTAGTAACCCAGAGTTTTGTTTGAAATGGCATGGGCCAACGGATAATAAACTTGTTATACTACAAGATAACGAGGAGAAGCAACTATTCGCTACCCTAAAGAGCTACGCCACTGTTTATAACGATTCGAACGAGCAGATGTCGAGTGAGCAAAAATCGAGTGAGCACATGGTCGATGATGTTGCTGAAGACAAAGCCGAAGGCAACAGTAGTAGCACGAAACCTCCAATATGCAATGATTGTAAGTACTGCAAGGATGAACTATCAAATATAATCATTTTAACGACAGAAATTAAATCGAATCAGGGTGAAGAACGTCTGCGAGCGGCTGAATCGGATGCAAAGACACAATCCTTGGTCGAAGAAAATAGCAAAATGGCGGACGAAATAAAATCGCTCAGAGAAATCGTGTCAGAACTTGTGAATGACAACGAAGGTATCAAGAAAGTTCTCGACATTAAACAGGATGAATGGATTAAAATGGAAGCGAAAGCAAGTACTTCAAAGGCAAATTCACCCGAAAATGTTAATATTTTAAGAAAAACCAAAGATGCAAAGTCCACAACCCTGTCAACCCAAATACAAAATCAGTTCGAAAGCCTAGATGATGAACTTGATGAAAACATATCGACGCCAAAGTTAATTTCAGGTGAAGAGTATGAACACATCAACAGTCAGATCCATGATTATCGCTCTAAGGAACAATCAAAGTTCGAGAATTTAAGAAAATCGTTTGCACCAAAGGGAAAGAAAAGCCCAGTTCACTCAAAAAAAAACCCAGGAGCCCCCAAAAAGCAACATAAGGAAGAGAAAAAAGTCTTAGTAATCGGTGCCTCAATGGTCAAGCACATTGATCGACAGAAAATTGAGAGGGCTGCAGGTTTCCAGTCAGTCGTCCACTCGTACAGTGGAGCAAGAGTGGAGCAACTCAGTGCCAAAATAAAGGAAAATTGTTCAGAAGAACGATATCATTCAGTTGTCCTTCATGTGAGTACAAATAATCTCGTATCTGAAGATCCTGAACAAGTGGCTACCAAGATGGAAGGACTTATTGAAGACCTGAAACATCACACCGAGAAGATTGCGGTTTCAAGCGTAATAAAGAGGTATGATGGCCGAGTTCCAACAAGTAACATAACCCACTTTAATAATTTAATGAACAATTTATGCTCTAAACATAATATTTCTTTTATAAGTAATGACCATATAGATAGGTCATTCCTAAATCGTTCCAAATTATACTTGAACCACACAGGCGATAGAGCACTAGGGAGTGCATACTGCACTTATTCAAAATCAATCAGAGTAAAACCTGCTGGTAACATAATTAAACCGGTTGGTAGCAGTAGACAGTTTTTTCACCAAGATCATGGACATCGAGAGAGAGAGAGTGGACAATGTATCTACAATATGTGAGTCAAGTGATGAAACTGATGAAGCATTAGATAGTCAAAATTTTTCAAACAATGTGAGTAGCGATTTTTCCACTAGCCTTAATTCCATTCCAAATGAAAGAGGTTTTAAAATGGCTTTTCTTAACATTGTTAGTCTACCCAAAAAAATTGATGAAATAAGATATTCAATGTCAAACAAATTCATTGATCTTATTGCTTTCAATGAGACACGCCTCGATTCGAGTATAACTGATAGTATAATTCACCTTAACGATTATGATATAATTAGAAAAGATAGATCGAGAAATGGGGGTGGAGTTTGCATCTACTTGCACAGCTCCATCAACTACGTTATAAGACAGGATCTGATTCCCTCTGAACTAGAGGCTGTTTGTGTAGAAATTATTAAGCCACATGGCAGTCCATTTCTTGTTACAACAGTTTATAGACCACCAAGTGCATCATCTGAATTCTTTGATCATCTTGAAAAATTAATCAAAGCTATTGATGATGAAAATAAAGAAATTTATATTCTAGGTGATCTAAACTGTGATATGCTTAAAACAGATAAAGATTCCAATGTTCCAACAAAGAAAATAAAGTCATTGTATGAGTTGTATCAATTATCACAATTGATCGATGAAGCTACTCGAGTAACTATGACAACCTTTAGCCTCATCGATCATATAGTTACTAATACACCAGAGAAAATTTCTGATTCTGGTGTTATCCATACCGGAATAAGCGACCATAGTTTAGTGTTTGCAATAAGAAAAATTTCTGTTATTAAAAAACAAGAAAACAAAGTTGAGATTAGAAATATGAAAAAATTTGATCATCAAAAATTTGTTGAGGATCTGATGCAACAACCCTGGGAAAATGTGTATTTTTTCGCTGAAGATCCAAACGCTATGTGGGAAATTTGGAAGAAATTATTCTTAGAGGTCTGAGATAAACATGCACCACTTCAACACAAAAAGATTAGAACAAAAAAATTTCCTTGGATTACAAGTGCTATAAAGGAACTTATAAACACAAGGGACAGACTAAAAAGAAAAGCCATTGTTACAAACCTAAAATTGGACTGGTTAAATTATAGAACAACAAGAAACAATGTCAATATACAGCTAAGAAATGCTAAAAAAGATTATTACTCCACGAAAATTGCTGGTCAAAAATGCAATCCTAAAGAGGCGTGGAAAACTATAAACAATGTATTAGGTAGACAAAACAAACCAACAGTGGTAGGTGAAAATAGCTTGACAAATGCCAAAGATATTGCAGAGGGCTTTAATGATTACTTTTCAAATATTGGCCCTCATCTGGCTAGCAAAATTCATACTTCAAATTTCAACTTTGAGACATATGTCGAGAATGCTAAATCGGAATTCACTGCATTCCAGCCAGTCACTGTTGGGAATGTCTACCACCTGTTACATGGTCTTTCTAGCAATAAAGCCACAGGCGTAGATAAGATTTCTTGTAAAATTATTAAATTAGCTGCACCTGCAATATCAGATTCATTGACATACATTTTCAATCAGGCAATTACTTTATCCTTTTTCCCTGATGAATGGAAAACGGCTAGAGTAATACCTCTCTATAAAAATGGCCAACGAAACGTGCCAGGAAAGTACAGACCAATTTCAGTTTTGCCAACCATTAGCAAAATTATGGAACGAATTCTGTATGATCAACTGTACAATTATTTAACCAAATTTGGACTTCTAAGTGATTGTCAATTTGGTTTTCGAAAATTTCACTCTACAGCTACAGCATTACTGGACTGTACAAATGACTGGTATATGAATTTAGACCGGAAAATGTTTAACTTAGTAGTCTTAATTGCCTTAAAAAAAGAATTTGATACTGTTGATCATCAAATTCTGTTGAGAAAACTGGAGCTCTATGGAGTAAAAGGGCAAGCTCTATCTTTTCTCAAATCTTATCTCTCAAATAGAAGCCAGAAATGCCAAATACAAGGATCTATTTCATCAGAGAAATTGATCAAATGTGGTGTACCACAAGGCTCTATTTTAGGGCCACTATTTTTACTATTATATATTAATGATTTGCCTCAATGCCTATATAAAACAAAACCTAGGTTGTTTGCTGACGACACTAACCTGATCGCTTTTGGAGACTCTATTACTGATCTTGAGGCCGCAGTGAATTCTGATTTGGAAAATCTTAGAAAATGGTTAATCGCCAATAAACTTAGCCTAAACGTAGCTAAGACTGAGTTTATGTTAATTGGTTCAAAACAACTCATTAAAAGTATCTCAAATTTGCAACTAAACATTAAAATTGAAAACGAACCAGTTAAACAAGTATATGAATCCAGAACTCTTGGAGTGACAATTGACCAGCATTTATCTTGGAAGAGTAACACTGAGAGTATTTGCAAGAAAATAACATCCGGAATCTCGGCTTTTCGACGTCTAAAAGAAGTTGCTGATAAACAAACACTTCTTTCTGTTTATAATGCAATTGTTCGCCCATACTTTGATTATTGCTGTGAAGTATGGGATGTGTTCGGTGAACACGCAATCAAAAAGACTCCAAAACCTCCAAAATAGAGCTGCTCGAATTATCATGAATATGAGCAATGACACATATCACTCTGTTGCTTTGCAAACATTGGGCTGGAAGCCACTTAAAACAGAAAGGAAGAAAGCTAAAGCAAAAATCATGTACAAATTATTAAATAAAACGGGTCCTAAGTCACTCACTAATCTTTTCACATATAAAAGCGAGATGACAAACTACAAACTTCGGAACATTTCAAGTAGTCTTTGTTTACCGCAACCGCGTACTAATAATATGAAAAAAGTTTTATGTATGATGGAGCATACCTTTGGAATTCTATTCCTAAAGAAATTAGAGAAAGCAAGTCTATTTCTTCCTTTCGAAAGAAAATCGCTACTCACATTGATAACTGATGCAATTATAGATGTCCGTGTAAATAGATTACTATACTAGTTAATTAAGTTAGTTCATTTTATACTATATATTTTATATAATTTTGGTAAATAGATGTACTTCATGTAAATAGATTCCCACTAGTTGATGATGTTACTTTATTACTAATACTATATCCTATATTTTGTAAATAGCCTTAAAGTTATTCATTCTATATCCTAAGTTTTTGTAAATAACCTTGCAGTCGTGGCGGCAGAGGCATTCCGAGGAATGTTGAGTGGTTCATTTCCTAATTTTTGCCAGCTCATTTGATGGGTTCCTCGAACATTTTGCGAAGCTCCTTGAGGGGCTCCTAGCTTCCTGTGTTTTGGATTGGGTGGGCGCATGCGATTGGTTAATTTGCAACAGGATGTTATGATTAACCAATCGTGTGTGCTTGCCCGGTTCGAAGTGCGGGAGGTTGGGAGTTTTTCGGGGGTTTCGTGGGGTGTTTGGGGAACTCATCGGGTGGGTTGGTGGGGTGGGCTGCTCGGCGTTTTTCGGAGCGCTTCTATTGCCACGACTGTAACACATCTTTCGTACAGTACACGCCCCTCGTGGAAATCAGCTTCAGTTGACGAGGTCAGCGTGTCTAAATAAAGTTTTTCTATCTTCTCTAAGCATGGCAGACAGGTTAGTGTCGCAACGTCACCAGCCTTGGCCCTTGGGTGGCCAAAATCTGTTAATAATTAAACCTCACTTGAGGACAAACGCTATGAAGTTAGAACAATACTTCAGCCAATTAAGGCCAACAAGTGCTGGAATGATACCTCACATACAGTAAAGTGAGGAACGAGAACAACCGGTTACGGTGACTAAAAATTATTCATTCTCTTTGTTTTGAAAAAAGAATTATTTTGTTTAAAGGACGTCGTCGTTGAGGTTGACATCGTAGATCTTAAAGTCTCTATTTATTACTAAGACAAAAGTATATAATAGTAAAATTTCTATATTTAAAACTGATTATGACCACATTAAAATTCATGTGAAAATCTAGATTTAATTTATTTAGAACTAAATTAGTTCAAATGACGCGGGAAAAAACAGTTGCATCGTCTGGACGCGCTTTCCCGAAAAATTATAAGATTGCTTTTGACTAGGGCGTAAGCTGGACAGTGTTTGCCCTACCGCATTGAGAGAAAACAAACACCTTCAAACTTCCGTAGTGTAGAATAGCATATGGCCGCTTTTTTCCTTTAATAAGCATAAAATTAATAGTGATATCGTGCAACCGTCTAGGCTAGTCAGTCCAGAGTGCTAGAGTGCTCATTGAATTCCAAAAGTGTTTTGAGGCCGCTCTTGTATTCTTACCAGTTTCGGCCTGGCAATGATCTACAGAAATGCCAACCTGTATTGTAATAAGACAACTGCGGCAAAATTTCTTACTTTTCAATTGTTGTATGGCGTCACGTCGCCGCTGTTGTAGTCTCATTAATATTAACATTCAACAAACTGGGGTCAAGCATTATCTCAAATATCCTGCACATTAATCAACTGTGGCAGTACACAAAAAGCCGCCCTGACACACAAGCGAGTAACCCTATCAATAACCAGACATACCAAAAAGTGTAAAACATTGCGTGCAAAATACAGATTAGCTCACAAGGTTTAACCATGCAGTATAAGCTTTGATAGATCGTAATTACAATTATACAATTATTACATAAAGAAAAAAAGATGATAATAACTAAAATAAATTATCGTGCGCAGTGATCAAAGTAGCCAAAAGCGTTCGAGTTGATCACTGCCTACAAGTACTATAAATCTAACTTAGAACGGACTTATATGTATATATATATAGTTATTATTTATTACTATTATTTTGTGAAAGAAGTAGAGCCTGTATATATTTGTTTCGAAAAATAGTGACTGAATTAGACAATTTGATTTCAAGATCTATACCTTGCCATATTTGTGAAGAAACAAAGTTGAAAGTATGTACACCGTAATTTGTTCGAACTCTAGGTCTACTGAAATTTTGTTTATCAGCAAACCTGGTATTATACGAATGACATGTAGAAGCCAGTTGGATAGTTTGAGAAAATACTGTGGGAATATTACTCATATTGTGTAAAATCTTATATGCGAATATACTAATTTTTAGTTTAAAAATACTGTTAAGTTTAAGAATATTTAAAAGATTGTAATATGGTGATGGATTTTCTCGTCTTGAGGCAAAAAATATGCATTTTATACATGCGTTTTGACTAGATCAAATTTTCATTAAGCTAGTTGTGTAAGTATTATCCCAACTCATTAATCCATAATTAAGGTAAGAGTATATTAATGTATAATAGAGTTGTTTAAGCATCTTCAAATCAACACAATATCTAAGTTTGTTAAGAATCCCAGTGTTTTTAGCAATTTTTGATTTAACGTGTTTAATCTGTTGCTTCCAGGTAGAGTAGCCTTTCCTAAATCCAAATTGATAGTCATAAATTATTTTATTTTTTGTTAAAAAGAGTTCTAATTGGTCATATATTAATCGTTCTAATATTTTTGCAAAAGGAGATAGTATTGATATAGGTCGATAGTTATTAGGATCCATTGCTGTTTCACTCTTATAAATTGGTGTAACTCTGGATATTTTTAATATATCAGGTACAATGCCTGTATTAATAGATTCATTGTATATCACAGTAAAAACAGGTGTTAATATAAAGGATGCCATTTTAATTAAGGTGTTTGGTACACTAATAGAAGTCTTCTTTCCATCTAGTGCATTAAAAAGAGTTTGTACCTGATATTCTGACACAGGCGACATAATTAAACTAGATGCTGGAGAATTGTGTATATATCTACATGGGTCGTCAGTAGAAGTTCCTTTTAGAATTGGCTAAGTTATATCCCACAGTAACAAAATGTTAATTAAACTGATTTGCAATGTCTTTCCCATCTGTATGTTTGATTATTCCTTATAAGTTGGGTTGGATATTGCTTACCTTTCGATTTCCGTTTTATTATACTCCCTATAAGTTTCCACGTGGCTTTTAAATTATTTTTGCATTTAGTAAATTGTGTGTTATAATAGTTTCTTTTACTTATCGATTTTATCTTATTTAATTTATTAGAATATCGTTTATATTGTTTAACTTTTCTACTATCATTACTAAAGAAATGGGTATGGTACATTTTCTGTTTCGTTTTTATTGATTTCAAAATCCCATTAGTGATCCACGGTTTAGTAAATTGTTTTAATTTACTACGTGGTACTTCTTTGATAGGTGCATGGTTGTTTGAAATTTTCTCTATAGTTCCAACAACATCATTTGTAATTTGATTAATATTATCTGAACTATGGAGTTTTGCATTCCAATCAATTTGAATTAAATCTTGTAAATAAGCTTCTTTGTTAAATTGTTTATAATCTATAAGATCGTTTGTCATTCAGTCTTTTGCAAGATATATTTATAACACAAAATACAGGTAGGTGTTCAGAAATGTCGAAAAGAGCAATACCTGGTGAAATTTGATAAATAGGCATGTTTGTATAAATATGATCAATTAATGTTTTAGAATGATCTGTAATCCGAGTAGGCTTAGTGATAAGTGGGATAAGATTATTAGCATATAACATATCTAAATACTTTTCAGTAGGTTGATGATTTGGAAATTGGAAAAAGTCAATATTAAAATCACCTAGTAGAATCACCTGATACTTACATTGATTTAGATGCTGAAGCAACTCTTCAAGCTGTTCCGCAAATTTATCTATATTACCTTTCGGATGTCTGTGAATGCAGCCTATAATTATATTCTTGCTCGCATTGTATTCGGGTTCAATTTCTATCCAACAAGATTTCACAAGTTCCATGCAACATTAGTTCCTGCAACATTAAATTGCTGAGCAATGCCAGACGGATAGTATATTTCAAAGCACTAGAAGCAGAATTGTGGGAATTTTATCAAAAGGTGATTGATTACCCACGCCGAGTCGACGGCGATTCTGGCGCGGTTCTAAACGTTGGAAGGATGTTTTTATTATAACAACATGTACTATCGTTCGGATGAAACATTCAAACCTAATGCTACTACCGCGTGGTATTATAGGATAAGGAATATTTTGTGACGCTTAAGCGTTCAACCTCGTAGTCCCGTACGTATGCAATCAAGCACCAAAATGACGTACAGTAACTGGGGATGAAGGAAATATAGCTAGGATATCAGACGACCAGATATTGCCGGTCGTTTGTATGCTAACTTGATCGTCGCAATCTTTAGTTTGACAACACTATATTTATCCTCATACGAACTTACTCCATTAGCTTGTGACAATCATATAGAGCAGATAACTATTTACTTGGCGAAAATAGCAATTATTTTTAGAAGCGGAGAGGATCGAACAAATATAACCGAAACGCGTGTTGAGTACAGACAAATTGTAGACATTTGACTCTTTTAAGTAGTTTCATATCAGTGTAAAGCCAAGGATAAGCGCACGACAAGGACAACTCCATAATAACATATCCTACCCGAGATATGAGAGAAATAGTAAGGGGCAGAGCACTCTTGTCAAGCAGACAACGTTACTGTTTTAGTTCAGTTTACAACTGATTATATAATAATATAGCCCAACTTCGAACTTCTCTATGTAGCTTGTGACAGGCAAAACACTCAGTACTGAATAGTTGGCAAAGGACTTAAGCAAAAACGGAGAGATGCGCACAAATATACTAGAAAGCATGTTCAGCAGGCAAGTTATAAACATTTGTTGCCTGCATGTAATTTAGCATAAAGCTAAAGATAAGGATAAGCGCATAACTAGACTCCTTTGCCTTGGTAAAACAATAAAGAAACGCAGAACAATAAGTAACGTAAGATTCAAAACAACTCTTACCTTGAAGACGAAGAACACCAAAACCAACTTGAAGGTTTAAAAATCAAATAGAAATAGATTCGTCTTCATGACTTGGCGAAGAGCAAGCACTTACTGAGACTGCATTCTTGAATATGATACCTATAGCAGCTAAATGCCCTATAGGGGTAGCTGTAATTAGATCTTTCCCATATGCAAAGACAGACCACATATTTGGTTATGTTAGTTTTCATTAATAAGGTATTGCATTATTTACATTCTCAATTACGATATAAACCGGACAGATGGAAGATATAAAAACCCTATTCACTTGCAAATACTTCCTTTCTATAATCGCAGAGTTAATTTTATTTGCTGATGACATTATTTGTTTTCTTCCCATAAGGACCCTGTACATTTTCAAAATGTGGTAAATCAGGAGATAGATAAATTTTCATTGTGGCTCAAAGCCAATGGATTGCCTTTGAACTTAGATAAAACAAAATATATCATTTTTAGACCGAGACAAAAAGTGCAGAAAGTAGACTTTAAGGTACTTATAAATGACAAAGAAATTAGTCAAGTCAAAGAAATTAGTTTCTTGGGAATTATTTTTTTCTCTTAGAAGTCTCACATTTCTCATGTGTCAAATAAGATTTCCAAATCTATAGGAATTATACGCAAATCTAGCTTTTATCTCTTAAAATCTTCATTACGTACTTTATATTATTCTATGGTCTATCCTTATCTGCAATATTGTAATATTGTCTGGACAGCTAATTATTATTTCGATCTATGTTTGTTTTAAACGGTCAAGTGCACAACTACAATACAAGGAGAGCTAATAAATTCTATGTAGCTCCTTCGAGGACTAAACTTAGGCAATTTGCCATTAAGTATCAAGGACCAATCGTTTTCAACTCTCTTAATGATTAAATTGTAAATAGTGCTTCACTCAATTCTTTTTCAAGAAAACTAAAAAATCACCTCCGTTACCTTTATATAAGTTAATAGTATTCTCCAAATACTTATTTTTTTAATTTGGTGGATACTATAATTATATTAAAGTATTGCGCCATCTTTGTAATTAATTCATTATAATAAGAGGATTGATAATCTTAAGCCTTTTGGTTTCTCATCAATCCTTCTTGCCGCTAGTAAGTAATTAATATAATTTAAGATGCAATATATTTTTGTAAAATTAATTATTTGTGGCAATAAACTCAATAAACTCAACTATTATCACCACTTAAAAACGATGATATGGACGTAGTAGATACACGTTTTTCACTGAAGGACAATGCGCACACGTTTTTCACTGAAGAAGGACAATGCGCACTATCAGAAATATTTTTGAAAGCATCCTCTGATAACGACCACAGACGCTTTCAAAAAATGGAAGCAATGTTGCATGAGAAATCGCCACCATCATACAGGTAAATAAAAAACGTGCATGCCTGTTATGTTAGTTATAAGCAATGATAAGTTATTCTTCAGTTTCTTCTATTATTTATTGTTAAGTTTCCAGTTAGTGGAACTTCTACCTTGTGAATGAAAAGCATGAACTCTCTATTCTAAACTAAATTAACTCACAGTCTGCGCAGAAGGGCAACTCTTAAATACCAAAACGTTTCGTGATTTGTGCTTTATACAATTATGCTTGGTTAAATGGTTTTAAAGTGTTACAAAATTACTTGCTGCCCCTTTTATTAGTAACATTTCTCGTACTTTGACTTTTAATCATGTGATTTTTTATGTACCTGCATTTTAGTAATAATGTTCACATCTACTTTATACAATTCTGTCTAATAAGATTAGCAAAAAATAATGACAAGCAATTTATAATTATAACAAAAATATTCAAAAAAATCAAGCCATGTCATCATACTGGAATTTGTTTCAGCACAGGCGGCCAAAGCTCAGGTTGTGGCGGGCGCCGTGAGTAGATGTAAAAGGCCGATTCTGGGACACAAATTTACAGAAACTTTACAAACTGCGACAGAGGCCTGAAGCATCCTAAAATAATCATGAAGCGTCCTAAAATGGTCATCCTAACTCGTCTTTACTAACAAAAATTCGGCATTTATAGCGAACCGCCCAGCAATATTTATCACTAAAGGGGGTTGACAGAAAAGAGTTGATGAATCAGTTATTCAATTCCCTATTATACACAACTGGCGCTGTTGCTATTGCTATGGCAAGTGAGAAGGTACTACAAGGAATATTAAAACTTGCTGCTGTTCTTGGTCTTGGAATGGTCGCTGTGAAATATATGCAGGTTCGCAAATGGTTGCCTACAGATCCATTCAAGTAAGTTTAATATAACTTTTTTTAGGGTATTCCCCAATGTTCTGAACCTAACTATATTTAGTATCATACCTCTTAATCATAGAGCCGGTGGGAGGAACCATGTCATACATTGATGCTCTCAAGTAATTTCTCAGTTAGTAGGCCTGTTAAGATACCAATTTCAGGCAAATCCTTCAAATTGTGACATGTTTCAACGTGGCACAGTGACTCATTAGGGTGTCAAGAATATGGAATGGAAGGGTTGCCCAAAATTTGAGCATGGGAAAGCGGCCATTTCGGATCTCAAAATGGCCAACTTGAGCGATTTCAGATATATGACAAATATACCTATAATCCTGGGCAAAATTCACTCGGACAGTCGCGTAAAAAGAACTTAAGCGCATAAATTCCTAAGATTATGTTAAAAAAACATCGCCCCCTCTCCCCCTGTTCATTGTTGGTTAGAAAATGAAATGTAAAGTATGTTCAGTGCAATTTTTTATCAACATCGGAGGGGGGAGCGGGGGGAATAATTTTTTGAAGGAAATTTCATTTCAGATGTCATTTAAGGCAAGGTGTCCGAGTGATTTTGACCAGGTTTGTCTGAAAATATCAACTTGAAACAAAACTGTTTTTCCTCTGTTTAAATGAATCAGAATCGTGAAAAAAGTTACATATTACAATTGAATTATTACAGAAACAACCCATGTACAATTTTTGTAAATATTTCTGATCTGCAGGGAAAACTGTTGATGTACTCGCCTAATTGCCATCACTTGCGATGTGATGTTTACGCCAGAAGACGTGCGCGCATGCCAAACCTATACAAAGGATACACTAAATATCCTCTTTCACCATTCATTTCCTGTGGAGAAGCGTTGCTGCACTTACATCTCAATTATCGATGTATAGTTATGCAGCCAATTTCGATGAATGAACGTGATATAGAAAGTATTAGCCCTTCAAACGGATTGAATGGAGCGAGTAGTGGGAATGAAAGCACTGAAGAAAACTCCATTACTTCTTCAGCAACAGGAACTGTTTATCTTCTCACGTACAGGCAAGCTAATTTACACACGTTTACACTTCGAAAAGATTTTGCAAAGGCCGTGGTGAATTCCTTCACTCAAGAGTCGGGTAAAGTTCTTCAATGGTGTTGTAGCTTAGAGAACCACAGCGATGGTGCTCACGATTATCACATGGCTGTCAAGCTAAATAAAGTGCAAAGATGGCTGCCGTCAAAAAGGTATTTACAGAACAACCTTTGGGAATGGCGTCATTTTGCACTACTCAAATGTCCACCACAACTACTCCAGTGCGTGGCACTGTCACAAAGAGTGACACCGACTATGAAGAAAGCATTGGACACCCAGATCTCCGAGATGCTAAAACACCTAGAACGAGCAATGCAAGCGCCCAGAAGCAAAACAAAAGAAAGAAAGAAGAAAAGTGGTGAGGGAGGCGCTTCGACAAGTAAAGGAAAAGGAAAGAAGCGACGCAAAGGAATAAAAGGAGGTAAAGAAAAGCGTGTGATACCGTTTGAAGTTTCCGAAATCATTTTAGAGAAAAATATTCAGTCAAACACTGAACTCTATGCCCTTGCACAAGAACAGAAAGAACACGAGAAAATTGACCTTGCACAATTCATTCTCGCCAGGTCACCAGGGGAATTACATGTTTACCATTGCGTTTTCTTCGTTTCTTACAATTACTATTCGTTTACTGTTTGGGACGAAAGATATATTAATTTCGCATAAATACGATAGGAATGAACACAATTTTCCCTCTCTAAATTCGCAAAATGACATGTGAATGGGTATGTTTACCGTGAGATAACGAGAAGTTGATAAGGGCCGTGTAACCAAAGCTGCATAAGCGGAAAAGATATATTGCCGTTGTAATATAATAGTTCATAATAAATAAATGCACAATAAATGTCCACATACTGGTTTGTAAAATAAAATTTATTTACATTTCCATTTGTGTGAAATACAATAAATGTTTGGTATAAAGTATATGACATAATACTTAATTATTTTCAATACTTAGTTCTTAACCGTTTTGAATTTATAATTCGTTTTATTCGCTTAGGCATACTTTCAATTGTGCGGTCTCTCGTACTTACATCAAAACTCTCCAAAGACCGTAACACTCTCTCTTTAAATTTCTCAAATGATTCTTTAGTTATATTACAATCTATTGCCTCTTTCTCCAGACATTTCTTTACTAAATGAAAAACATTCTCAATGGGATCAAGATCTGGTGAATGAGCAGGAATGCGGTTAAACTCACACTCTATTTCTGTTAATGCTGTTAAAGCTTTTTTACTTGTCTGACAAGGGTCATTATCCATAACAAATAATCTCTTTCCATAAGCCTTAGGGCCCCGCTTTACCAAAACATAAATTAACATGAGTCTTGAAAAGGTCCGCAAAAAAATCACCGTCCATTTTCTCGTAAACTTCATTAAGGATAACTCCCTGCTACGAGTACATGAAGGCACCCAGAGCAATGAGAACAAACGGCGCTTGCTTTTCGTACCTAGAGGCTATTGTTTTAAATTTCACAACGGAATCACATGTTCTGGTTGTGAATTTAAACATTCCTGTTTCCAATGCGAAGGTATGCACAAAGTGCAGCAGTGTCATTTTCGTGGCCACACAAAAACAACACTCTCCAAATTTTACTCGCTCCCCCCCACGCCAATCAAAATAAAAAAATCTTAGGATATGGCTCGAGGGATATTCTCCTACTATTGCGCATTTAATTTTTTTTGGCTTTACGTATGGTTTCCCATTACATTTCCGCGGTAATTTAAGCCCGAGTGACAGCCAAAATTTGCCGTCGGCGGATGAAAATCCCGACGAAACGACGGCATAGCGGATGAGGATACCAGTGCGGTATTCTAGCGTAGCAGATGCAATTTTCTGTCTTTAGTTTCAATAATATAACATTTTATATCCGAATGTGTCTTTCCACGCCATTTTCCATGAAGTAAGTCTAAATTATCTTTTTCCGTTAAACTCATATTTTATCTTCAAATGAGTTTAAGTAAAATATTATTTCTTCACTTTTAATTTTGTTGCTGTATCGCCGTCATACGGATGAATTGAATAGCCTTTTCACCTTGTTCTTCAAAAAAAAAAAAATAAATAAAAAATATATATATATATATATATATATATATATACATACGGTAATGGTCATACAACATTTCAGACCGACTTATTTCAACAAACACCATAGCTTCTTCATCACTCCCAGAAAATGATCGAGCCTCCATTTTTTCTTCTAACTCCGTTGTCCAATAACCTTTGGCAACACTCTTTGATGACAATTCACCAGAAAAATTTCTTGTAAAATGTTATAAAAAGAATTACAGAAAATTGGAATTAATCACTGTATCCATGGGTTTTCCATGATATATACTTCCCCTACCATTTTTAAACTTAAAATTTGCATGGACATTGTGTATTTCAATGGGTATCCGTACTTGTACCCAATGTATATTGAAGTCTTAGTATAATGTATATCTTAAAACTGTAATGAGCAAATAAATTTAGTATTTGCAGGGCATGAGGTTTGCAGTATCCCAATATCCATGGGATACCAAATTTCAGTTTTGGATACTAGGCATCATAAGCTCAGTATCCTGTGTGCATACCATGAAAATTTTCAAATCGTCTTGGGATAATGATCATTTATTGAGCAGTTATCCCAATGAATTGTTGTCATTGTTCTTTCGCATCTTGTAGAAGCTAAGCACCTTGCATGGTGCCATGTTTTTGCAGTCTGTGAATGTTGGTGCCATGTTTTGCAGTCTGTGAATGTTGGTAGAATGTTGGTAATTCATTTCAAATCTCATGCCCAGCTGGTATTTGAGCTCAGTTTTTGATAAAAGTACATACCACAGCTCTTGACCCTTGTATCATCATCTTCTGGCAATTCTTTCTTTGTGAATTGGCAGACATATTAAATTTTTTTGCTGTTTGTAATTAATAATTAATAATTAACCATCTGAACCATAATTCTTGAATTCTATACCCTAAAAATGCAACCATTATTTCAAGTAACATTCAGGATGGTGAAAAAGTGTCCCTGTCTTTTAATGGAGGTACCTAGTTTCACCAGGACAAATGTTAGTGTCTCCTTAAATAAAGTGTTTTCATATAAATATAGCCATAAAGGCGTCCCAAAGTACGGGACAATTGGCTTTTAATTAATGTAATTTCTACCTGAATAACTCAATCCCCCTCTCCTCTAATCAATGTTTTATGTTGACTCAAAGGCATTGTCTGAGTGTGTGTGTGTATGTATGTATGTATGTATGTATATATGTATGTATATATGTATGTATGTATGTATGTATGTATGTATGTATGTATGTATGTATGTATGTATGTATGTATGTATGTACGTATGTATGTATGTACGTATGTACGTACGTACGTACGTACGTACGTACGTACGTACGTACGTACGTACGTACGTGTGTGTGTGTGTGTGTGTGTGTGTGTGTGTGTGTCTGTGTGTGTGTATGTATGTATGTATGTATGTAGGTATGTAGGTATGCATATACGCATACGCATACGCATACGCATACGCATACGCATACGCATACACATACATATACATATACAAAAACATACTGTATATATATATATATATATATATATATATATATATATATATATATATATATATATACTAGAAATACATGAATGCAACAACCCCTCGCCCGCTTTTATTAAATGCTTTTTTGAAACACCCCCACCCACCCCGATTAAATTAAGCACTGATGTACAGGGGTGGCAATTTTCCCCGGGCATAGAGAGAGGCTGAGCCTGCAATACTACAGCAGTCTAGCCCAAGAATGTTGATGAATACTAAATCGTATATTTCAGAAGGTGTCATGCTAATATTGAATATTCAAATTAGTCTGGTGGGAAATATGGTAAACATGGCAGCAAGCGAAACATTGATTCCTTCCACGAGCAACACCATGGCAGAAAATGAAATGAAATTTCTTAACAGCAACTTCAATGATGTTCGATTTGCAGGCTGTTATTGTTTCGCAACATTCGAGGGTAACGAAGAAAGCCTAAATGACTGTCTAGACAGATTTCTTTCTCTGATAAATGATATTGGGCATTTCACTCGATTACATAGCATGTTTAAGGATTAAGGGTGAAGGAAAATTCGAGTGTAGAATATATACATTTTAAGACCAAACCGGGAGCAGTTGTGAAAAATGCAACTACACAGGCCCTACGGCAGGAATTGAACCCACGACCTTGCGATTCTATTGCAATGCTCTGACCACTGAGCCACGGAGGCCGTTGCCGAGAGCTTGATCGCGAGTTCTGTATATATAATAAGGTGGTAATGCCAGGAGAGAATTGGGTATATTATAATATATCAAAAATAATAATAAATATATATCAATATCTGAAAAATTCAAACAATAGTATGTATACTGTATATATATATACAGTATACATACCATTGTTTGAATTTTTCAGATATTGGCAATAGGAAGTTGGTTGGCTCTTAAATGTATCAGCAGGAGAGCTGTCTGCCAAGATTTGCTCTCTTCTTGGAGTAAAATTCAATGGGGTAATGAAGAAAGCTGTTCTTCAGCAAACTGTTCTTGTGGTAAGCTTGTTTAGATCCCTACAGGAGGTGTGCATCCAAAACTTGATATTGTTATACAGCCATCACAACAGTCAGCAGATTCTGTATAACTACAGTAAAGAACAAAAGATGTCATAGTGTATTTAATTGAATATTCTCAATAATTAAATGTTTATATAAATTTCTTTCTTTCATTTTTAGAGAACATACATTTGCAGCAGTAGGCATCCAGGACTGTCGCAAGGATGACAAATT
The DNA here is from genome assembly GCA_964035015.1 of Corallium rubrum. Taxonomy (NCBI): domain Eukaryota; kingdom Metazoa; phylum Cnidaria; class Anthozoa; order Scleralcyonacea; family Coralliidae; genus Corallium; species Corallium rubrum. The sequence continues at coordinate 124,556 of CAXIUP010000005.1, forward strand.
CTGGATAAACTACTATGCATGGAAAGATGCCAAATACGGGCCCAGAGGACCAACCCAGATGGACTGGGACATAATTATGGCACACCAAGAGTGATTAAATAAAAAATAATAATATGATGAACATTGATGTTTTTGTAAATAGTGGATATTACAGTCAAATCACATGTATGCAATATTGACAGCAACATTGCAATTTTAATAGTGAATGTTTATAATGTTTCAGCTTGACAAGTAGTTGGAAAAGAGTCTCCATCATTTTAAATATTGCACTTATACAAATATTGCATAATCTGAATTTATACTACGTGAAGTTTGACATTTTGAAATGGGTCATTTAAGTAACTTGCCAAGGAGTTGCGGTGGTACATGTATACTGTTTGCACGTCAAAATTGTAATGTTGCTTTCAATATTACAAGGTTTTAAGTATGTTAACTAGAATTGTTTAATGTTTCAAATATCATATTAAATTTTTCATTGAAATATTGCAGTGTACAAATGGGAGGGCAACCCAGACAATTTACTGTAATAGAAATCACGAGGTTATCTTTTACATAGTTAATTGGTTTGATTGGAACTTGATTTTTACAAAAGGTGAAATAGAATTGAAAAATCCAAATGGCCAAGGTACATTATGTGACATCAGTGGCATAAAAATTTGCATTTTTTGCTAAAGAGTTTATATAAACATTGCCTAATGTCTTTTAAGTCAGCAATCATTTATATATAACCCATGAAATGTTTTCTTATTATTTAATAAATGCAAAAAAAAATCTGTCAAGTTCTCAAAAGAACTGAATATAAGTTAAATAATTTAAAAAGAAACTAAAAATCAAACGTGATCATTAACATTAATATATAAACATCTAACCATATTACCTGAAATAAAGTTGGTTTGCTGTGAATGAAGCCATGGCCCATGAGGAATTTCAAGCCCAGATCCTGCAGTGAAACCAATAAACCATTTGTTTCTACGGTATACATGTATATCGTTTCCAACATTCGAATACAATCCTGTAAAAATCCTGAAAGACGAGCATATAGAATATAAAATATAATACGAAAACACCAACCTATCCAACGTTCTTGGCCAAAGCCATATGACAAATAGCAGGATAATTTTGCTTGTTAGACACTTATTGACACTTATTCTCCTCGTGATCCCTTCATCTAACTTATTTTATTATGTCTGCCCAGTCTGCCATTTTTGTCCAACAACACTGTTCACGCCTGTTGAAACAACATTGAACAACCATGTGAATCCAACAGTGTTGTTCATGCATGATACAACAGGTTGTTGCGGCATGATACAACAGGTTGTTACGGCATGATGAAGTAACAGTGCTGAACAGTCATGTTATAACGACGGTGAACAATGCTGTTCTAACAGCGTTGTTCTCTCCTGTTCCAACAGCCATGACCAGCTACTGTTGCTTCGTCATTGCTGAACAATGCTGTTGGAACAATGATGAACAATGCTGTTCACGCATGATAGCCGCCTTGTTACAGTACTGTTCAGCCATCATTGTTGCAACAACCTGTGCTAGTTTTGGCTGTGTAGGTGCCACCATGTTAGCCCTGTGAGGTCCACGTAAAATCCACAAAGGCCACCTTGGTGGTAGTTTGTTACAGTTTAGTGTCTATTACCTGTATGATACTATATAGGTGCCACCATGATAGCCCTGCATTGTACCCGAAAAATCCACCAAGGCCACCTTGGTGGTAGGTTGTTACAGTTTAGTATCTATTACCTGTATACTACTATATAGATGCCACCATCATAGGGCGTGTGGTACCTGGCCTTTGTGGATATTTGGTCCCTGTATGGCTTTTGTGGATATCTGGAAAAAAATTAACCTAGCTGGTATTTCCTCATTTTTTAGCAACAATTGCTAAAACGTACGCAGCATATAGAGGATGTGGAAGACTATTGCACGAGCAAAAATCTAGTAATATGCATAAAGGTAGCTACTACTTTCCAGGTTGAAATTTTCAAAAGTTTAATGTCAATTATCTCGAAAAGTAGTTTTGCCCCGTTTGGGTAATTACTAATTTTGAAAGTCCAGTTTCCAGTGTATTCAGGACTTTTAATAGTTTTACATAATGTTGAGACAAGAAAGAAACAAATAGCATCAAATTGATCACAAGTAATATATCATTACTTAAAGACTGCTGAAGAAATGCAAACGTGCAGCTGCAGTGAAACGCCTCAAGCCATTGTGTGTACGCTAGAAAAAACTTAGAATGAGTTATTAAATATTGAAGTAGTAAGACGGTCGCAAATTTTGCGAGAATTCCAAAAATAGCCTCTTTGTTTATTGCGCAATAAAATTATGGGTTTTCATGAAAAAAATAACTTAAAATATGTGTTACGTATAATGGAGAAAAGGCTTTTTCCAACCAATCACAAATAATGTAAAAAGGTTAAAACCCAAGGTCAGGAGGAATTTCTAGATTTAAGAAAAGTAAACTCGTTTTTATGAATTGTTTTTGAACGATATACACACCAGCACAAGGCAGCAAACAGAACAAAACGCGCCTAATCATAGGCATTCATTTTTTAAAAAAATGCAAGTCGCTATATACTACTATTTTTGCAAGAAATTTGAAAATTGGCAACTTCCGGTTCATTAAATAATTAATAACTCTGTTAATATTTAACCAATTCAAAGTCCGTTTTCACATGCTGAAGCCCGGTGAGTTCTATTTTAAACAGTTTAAAAAAATTATAAAAGATGACCCTATATGCGTAAGTTGAAAAAAGTACTGCGCATGTGCGGAATATATATATATATATATATATATATAGATGATATTGGGCATTTCACTCGATTACATAGCATGTTCTAAGGATTTAGGGTGAAGGAAAATTCGAGTGTAGAATATATACATTTTAAGTCCAAACCGGGAGCAGTTGCGAAAAATGCAACTACAGGCCCTCCGGCAGGAATTGAACCCACGACCTTGCGATTCTAGTGCAATGCTCTGACCACTGAGCCACGGAGGCCGTTGCCGAGAGCTTGATCGCGAGTTCTGTATATATAATAAGGTGGTAATGCCAGGAGAGAATTGGGTATATTATAGATGATATTGGGCATTTCACTCGATTACATAGCATGTTCTAAGGATTTAGGGTGAAGGAAAATTCGAGTGTAGAATATATACATTTTAAGTCCAAACCGGGAGCAGTTGCGAAAAATGCAACTACAGGCCCTCCAGCAGGAATTGAACCCACGACCTTGCGATTCTAGTGCAATGCTCTGACCACTGAGCCACGGAGGCCGTTGCCGAGAGCTTGATCGCGAGTTCTGTATATATAATAAGGTGGTAATGCCAGGAGAGAATTGGGTATATTATAGATGATATTGGGCATTTCACTCGATTACATAGCATGTTCTAAGGATTTAGGGTGAAGGAAAATTCGAGTGTAGAATATATACATTTTAAGTCCAAACCGGGACCAGTTGCGAAAAATGCAACTACAGGCCCTCCGGCAGGAATTGAACCCACGACCTTGCGATTCTAGTGCAATGCTCTGACCACTGAGCCACGGAGACCGTTGCCGAGAGCTTGATCGCGAGTTCTGTATATATAATAAGGTGGTAATGCCAGGAGAGAATTGGGTATATTATAGATGATATTGGGCATTTCACTCGATTACATAGCATGTTCTAAGGATTTAGGGTGAAGGAAAATTCGAGTGTAGAATATATACATATATGTAATATGTAATCGAGTGAAATGCCCAATATCATCTATAATATACCCAATTCTCTCCTGGCATTACCACCTTATTATATATACAGAACTCGCGATCAAGCTCTCGGCAACGGCCTCCGTGGCTCAGTGGTCAGAGCATTGCACTAGAATCGCAAGGTCGTGGGTTCAATTCCTGCCGGAGGGCCTGTAGTTGCATTTTTCGCAACTGCTCCCGGTTTGGACTTAAAATGTATATATTCTACACTCGAATTTTCCTTCACCCTAAATCCTTAGAACATGCTATGTAATCGAGTGAAATGCCCAATATCATCTATAATATACCCAATTCTCTCCTGGCATTACCACCTTATTATATATACAGAACTCGCGATCAAGCTCTCGGCAACGGCCTCCGTGGCTCAGTGGTCAGAGCATTGCACTAGAATCGCAAGGTCGTGGGTTCAATTCCTGCCGGAGGGCCTGTAGTTGCATTTTTCGCAACTGCTCCCGGTTTGGACTTAAAATGTATATATTCTACACTCGAATTTTCCTTCACCCTAAATCCTTAGAACATGCTATGTAATCGAGTGAAATGCCCAATATCATCTATAATATACCCAATTCTCTCCTGGCATTACCACCTTATTATATATACAGAACTCGCGATCAAGCTCTCGGCAACGGCCTCCGTGGCTCAGTGGTCAGAGCATTGCACTGGAATCGCAAGGTCGTGGGTTCAATTCCTGCCGGAGGGCCTGTAGTTGCATTTTTCGCAACTGCTCCCGGTTTGGACTTAAAATGTATATATTCTACACTCGAATTTTCCTTCACCCTAAATCCTTAGAACATGCTATGTAATCGAGTGAAATGCCCAATATCATCTATAATATACCCAATTCTCTCCTGGCATTACCACCTTATTATATATACAGAACTCGCGATCAAGCTCTCGGCAACGGCCTCCGTGGCTCAGTGGTCAGAGCATTGCACTGGAATCGCAAGGTCGTGGGTTCAATTCCTGCCGGAGGGCCTGTAGTTGCATTTTTCGCAACTGCTCCCGGTTTGGACTTAAAATGTATATATTCTACACTCGAATTTTCCTTCACCCTAAATCCTTAGAACATGCTATGTAATCGAGTGAAATGCCCAATATCATCTATAATATACCCAATTCTCTCCTGGCATTACCACCTTATTATATATACAGAACTCGCGATCAAGCTCTCGGCAACGGCCTCCGTGGCTCAGTGGTCAGAGCATTGCACTGGAATCGCAAGGTCGTGGGTTCAATTCCTGCCGGAGGGCCTGTAGTTGCATTTTTCGCAACTGCTCCCGGTTTGGACTTAAAATGTATATATTCTACACTCGAATTTTCCTTCACCCTAAATCCTTAGAACATGCTATGAAATCGAGTGAAATGCCCAATATCATCTATAATATACCCAATTCTCTCCTGGCATTACCACCTTATTATATATACAGAACTCGCGATCAAGCTCTCGGCAACGGCCTCCGTGGCTCAGTGGTCAGAGCATTGCACTGGAATCGCAAGGTCGTGGGTTCAATTCCTGCCGGAGGGCCTGTAGTTGCATTTTTCGCAACTGCTCCCGGTTTGGACTTAAAATGTATATATTCTACACTCGAATTTTCCTTCACCCTAAATCCTTAGAACATGCTATGTAATCGAGTGAAATGCCCAATATCATCTATAATATACCCAATTCTCTCCTGGCATTACCACCTTATTATATATACAGAACTCGCGATCAAGCTCTCGGCAACGGCCTCCGTGGCTCAGTGGTCAGAGCATTGCACTGGAATCGCAAGGTCGTGGGTTCAATTCCTGCCGGAGGGCCTGTAGTTGCATTTTTCGCAACTGCTCCCGGTTTGGACTTAAAATGTATATATTCTACACTCGAATTTTCCTTCACCCTAAATCCTTAGAACATGCTATGTAATCGAGTGAAATGCCCAATATCATCTATAATATACCCAATTCTCTCCTGGCATTACCACCTTATTATATATACAGAACTCGCGATCAAGCTCTCGGCAACGGCCTCCGTGGCTCAGTGGTCAGAGCATTGCACTGGAATCGCAAGGTCGTGGGTTCAATTCCTGCCGGAGGGCCTGTAGTTGCATTTTTCGCAACTGCTCCCGGTTTGGACTTAAAATGTATATATTCTACACTCGAATTTTCCTTCACCCTAAATCCTTAGAACATGCTATGTAATCGAGTGAAATGCCCAATATCATCTATAATATACCCAATTCTCTCCTGGCATTACCACCTTATTATATATACAGAACTCGCGATCAAGCTCTCGGCAACGGCCTCCGTGGCTCAGTGGTCAGAGCATTGCACTAGAATCGCAAGGTCGTGGGTTCAATTCCTGCCGGAGGGCCTGTAGTTGCATTTTTCGCAACTGCTCCCGGTTTGGACTTAAAATGTATATATTCTACACTCGAATTTTCCTTCACCCTAAATCCTTAGAACATGCCATGTAATCGAGTGAAATGCCCAATATCATCTATAATATACCCAATTCTCTCCTGGCATTACCACCTTATTATATATACAGAACTCGCGATCAAGCTCTCGGCAACGGTCTCCGTGGCTCAGTGGTCAGAGCATTGCACTAGAATCGCAAGGTCGTGGGTTCAATTCCTGCCGGAAGGCCTGTAGTTGCATTTTTCGCAACTGCTCCCGGTTTGGACTTAAAATGTATATATTCTACACTCGAATTTTCCTTCACCCTAAATCCTTAGAACATGCTATGTAATCGAGTGAAATGCCCAATATCATCTATAATATACCCAATTCTCTCCTGGCATTACCACCTTATTATATATACAGAACTCGCGATCAAGCTCTCGGCAACGGCCTCCGTGGCTCAGTGGTCAGAGCATTGCACTGGAATCGCAAGGTCGTGGGTTCAATTCCTGCCGGAGGGCCTGTAGTTGCATTTTTCGCAACTGCTCCCGGTTTGGACTTAAAATGTATATATTCTACACTCGAATTTTCCTTCACCCTAAATCCTTAGAACATGCTATGTAATCGAGTGAAATGCCCAATATCATCTATAATATACCCAATTCTCTCCTGGCATTACCACCTTATTATATATACAGAACTCGCGATCAAGCTCTCGGCAACGGCCTCCGTGGCTCAGTGGTCAGAGCATTGCACTAGAATCGCAAGGTCGTGGGTTCAATTCCTGCCGGAGGGCCTGTAGTTGCATTTTTCGCAACTGCTCCCGGTTTGGACTTAAAATGTATATATTCTACACTCGAATTTTCCTTCACCCTAAATCCTATATATATATATATATATATATATATATATATATATATATATATATATGTGTGTGTGTGTGTGTTTCAAGTAAGCATTGTACCAAGTGTGGGGTTCAGTTGACTGCTATGAAAAGTCTTCATAAAAACTACCATAATGGAAGATGGTGGATTAAAGCTGATGGTACAGACATTCAAGACGGCCTACGGGAATCGATGAAAAATGGTCAGGTGATGTGGATTTGGGAAATGGAGAATTGCAACAACAGCATGCCAAGTATCTGGAGTGCATTAAGTTTGTGCGCGGCCTTGGCTTGACTGATCGATCAAAAATTGATTGTATCAGAGGAGATCTTCAGCAACAGTGCTTGAAATTATCAGATGAAAAGGAATTCCTAGAGCAAGGTCATTTACAGCAAAAACAAACTACAAAAAACAACAAAAATCACCTAATGTTTCAGAGAATTCACTTTTTGCATGTGCGTGGAACATGGAAGAATATACTAAGTTGTTGGAGAAGAATACGTCTTTGACTCAAACAGCAATAAATGTCATCCGTATAATTGATAGTGGTTTGGTTCATACTATTAATGTTGAACAACAATCTGTGCTCTGCGAACAGAATTGATGGAGTACATTAAAGGTATACTAGTAAATAACAAGAAATTCAACACACCTCATTTTTATTATTATGACTGTATCAGTGTACTATTGTAGCCTGTATGATTTGTTGATATAATTCTGGGTTTCTCCTTAGATAAGAAAGACGTACATAAGATCTGGTTGATTCACTTTCTTATTTCTGATTTAATAATTTATGTAACGCCTTTATATAAACTCTTGACTCCTTTGACCAGACTCCTTCGACACAGTTCGACAACACGAGTTAATCACATGACCTAATTCTTTAGTCATTACGTCACTCTCTATAATTTACAACACTCCCCCCTTGATTGACTAAGGTCAATCAATGGTAGGATTAAAACTACAAACTATAAATTTCAAAGTAACAGTCAACAGTTAATTCTGGAGGAGTTCATGTACATGTTCTGGTTCATCATCTGGTACAAAGTTGATGTGTGGGCAGACTTCGTCCTCTTCCTCACGTTTACTTCTAATTTCAATTGGAAACAATCGCTGAATTGGTCTTTTCAGCTCCTTCACCCTTCTTGCTGAGGACAATCGGACAACAGCTGCTCGAACCTTACCATCTTGGTGTAAGTGGTCAATCATTTCTTCATACACGTACGTGAGTGGTCGTGAGTTGAGAATTGCTTCTACTTGCATTAACACCATCTCAAATTCTTCAAATGTGACACGCGCATTCCCCAAGGGTTTTTTTCAGGCATCGTTTTACACAACGTACCATCCGTTCAAAACATCCTCCCCACCACGGGGCTAGAGGAACGTTGAACTTCCACGCAATATTATGCTGCTGAATGAATTTCTTGACCGTCGAATTTTTGAACGTTTTCCCGTTGTCAGACACAACAAAACTAGGCACTCCTCTCCTTCCCGTAAATCGTTGCAGACATCTTATGAACGCTTGGGCAGAAAGATCTGGGGTCAATTCCAAATGAATACCACGTGTCGAAGCACATGTAAATAAGGCGATATAGGCCTTGTATGTTCTTCTGGCATTCGAATAAACATTCTTGACGAACACGGGACCGGCGAAGTCTACTCCTAAGCGAGTATAAGCAAATTCGTCAGACACTCTGAACTGAGGCAGTGGTGGAGGCGGAGGGGCGCTGTAACACTTTCCTTCAATTCGCTTGCACGTAGCACAGGTCGAGATCACCTTGCGCACTTTCTGTCGTCCCTTAACTATCCAGAATTTCGATCGTAACTCAGTTAAAGTTTCCTTCAGTCCGTTGTGCATTACGTTCCTGTGACTTCTTTTGATAATAATTTCTGTGATGTGGTGATTTCTTGGTAGAATAGCTGGAAAACGAGTGGAATAGGGCAATGGAGCGTGATGACGTCTTCCTCGTGACCTTGGGATTCCTTGTTCATCTTCAAACAGTCCTAGCGCTCTTTAAGTGTGTTTAAAACTGGGTTCAGCTGGAACTTGCTTCTGAACTTGTTTTATCCATAGAGCTTCTGCTTGGAGGATTTCTTCTTTATCTAGTTCCAACGAATCAGATTAGTGGTCATCTGGTCTTCGACGAATGTTATTCAGGAATCGCAGGATGTACCCTGTTACTCTAAGAAGCTCGTTAAAATCGTTGTACGTTTCACAGTCTATTATTTCGTCAAGTCCTCCTTTCTCTTCTCCCGCCAACGCTGTAGTTACGGGTACTGCTTTCTGCTTCAATTCATATGAAGGATCCACTTCGAAACTTCGGCTTTGAAACTTTGAGTCCTTAGGCCAGTTTTCAATACTTTTTGTCAGGAACTCTGGACCGGACCACCATTGCTGATTTTTCTCTAACTCGGAAGCTTTGCATCCCCGCGAGAGGACGTCCGCTGGGTTTTGATGAGTAGGTACATGTCTCCACGCTTTTGGCTCTATGAGCTTCCTAATCTCAACGACTGGATTTTGAACGAAAGGCTTGTATACTTTCTCAGATCCAATGATCCACCACAGTGCAATCTCCGAGTCTAACCAGCATACGATGTTGTCAATCTTGATAACTCCACTTATTGCCTTTGCCACATGCGATATTAATCTTGCGAGAATGAGACCAGACAGTAATTCTAACCTTGGAATTGTCTCTCCTGCCATGGGCGATACTCTGGACTTGGACGCTACAATCTTGCATACCACCGAGTTTCTTGTAACGATCCTTATGTAAACAACACCTCCGTACGCCTTCTCGGACGCGTCTCCAAAACCGTGTAATTCCACCGCACAGATTTCGTCATTTTCATCGTGTGGACAACAACATCTGTCTACTTGAATTCTTGAGATTTTTCCATGTCGGTTAATGCTGATTTCCATAGTCGGGCAGTTACATCATCTATAGGGGCATCCCAATTAGCGTTCTTATCCTTGCAAATTGCTTGGAATAATATCTTTAGCGTTGTAGTGATCGGGGACAGCAGACCAAGGGGGTCATATACCTTTGTTATCGAACTCAGTACGACTCGTTTAGTAACCACGTCTTCTGTTAAGTACTGCGTTATGTCACCAAGGTTGATTATCAACTTGTCGAGTTCGTTGTCCCAAGTTATTCCAAGTACTTTAAGGTGCTCTTCTTCTACATTCGCTTGAGGTAAAGCCGTTTTCGAATAGGTTTGGTCGTCTTGCCATTTTTCACAGGATTCTTCCTCCTGTTCTTCACAGGAACTGTTCATCTTTCTTAGGCTGTTAGTCACCCACTTCCGCATATTGAAACCTCCTTCCTTGAATCTCTTCTTCAGCTTCTCATAGAACAAGAATCCCACAGGGACACTGCATACTGATGATGCTAAATCATCGACGTAAAGCGATCGAAGAACTTCTTCCACGAATTCTGAATCTGTATTCTTGAATGAATTCACATGGTGATGTATTGTCCCGTTTAGCAAGAATGGACTGGAACTTGTAATAATCGGTACTTTATTCAACAAAACTCAACGCCAGACACATCACACATGTTGTATGTCTACCCTAATTGTCTCGCCCCTCCCCTTTTGTCTAATGTCAATAACGTCAAGCTCACACCACTCCCTCCCTATTTACAAGAAAATCTGTGCGGTGGTCTTCGGATCCTTTCTGGATATCTTCGTTGGTTTCCAACCACTCGTGTTTCACAATCACTGTCCTCACTGTCATCACTAGTTCCTAGCGGTAATTCATCCAAGTTTTCCTTTTGCGGTATCTTCTTTGGCTTCGATTTCTCTTTGGGTCGTACGTTATATGGTTTAAGGTAGTTGTAATGCACGATTTCCTCTTTCATTCCACCAGTTCTTCTGACCACATAAGCTGTTTGGGTCTTCGATGTGGACCTTAGGATCACGTACGGCCCCATCCAACGATCCGCAAAGGTTTTTACCCGTAGATTTCGTTTCCAAACCTGCCGCCCTTCACGTAATGGTTTGAACGAGCTTTTACGGTTGATCCGCTCCCTGCGTTTCTTGGCAAACTTGGATCAGATTCTTGGGCTTGTCGCAACAACTCGCTGGCTTTTCCTCGTAATTGCTCTGTCCCTTCCCGAACAGTTGATGGTGACATCCTTTCCGCTACCGTTTCGAACTTAGATCGTGGATGTTCTTTGAAAACCAGTTCATAAGGTGCTGCACCAGTGCTTGTATGTGTTGCTGTATTGTACGCCAATTGGACATCTGGCAGACGTTCAGACCATTGCTTTGGGTGTTTATCTACTAGCTTGGTCAGCACTTCCCCCATCGTACGATTAATCCACTCCACTCCAGCATTTCCTTGTGGTCTGTACGGGTGACTCAAGGTGTGCTCAATGTTCTGGTTTGTACAAAACTGCTCGAAGGTTGCACTTATGAAACAAGGTCCATTATCGGAATGTACTTTATTTGGTAGGCCGTATCTCGATATCCAACTGAGTGTTCTGCAAACTGCCTCACTGGTTTGCCCTCGAATGGGATGCATCTCCGAATACTTTGTACATGGGTCAGTTATAACCACGATGTTGTACATAGCATTGTACACGATGCAGTACATAGCTAAATACATTGACACTTAAATAAAGTTATTCATTCATTCATTCGTATCCCTCTCTTGTCTTCGGTAATGGTCCTTTCAAGTCGACTTCTATCAACGCAAATGGTTTCGTTTCTTTTGGGCGTGGTTTGAAATTGACGAACAGTTCCGGTTAATGTTATAAATTGCTTTTCAGCGGCTGAGAACGAGTTTAATTTTACGGTTTGTCGATCCCAGCCGCTTTGAAGTTTAAAGACGGCGATGGACGAGGGCATGGAGCGTTGCATAAAGGTGCTGTATGTCCCTTTTGCCAGCAACGTTGACACAGATTTTTATACGGGCAGTCTTTCTTGAAATGTTCACTCGATTCACAATGAAAACATCCCCGCCCTTTCGCGCTTCTTTCTCTCCGTGTCGGATTTCTTGGCGGGAACTTTCTCTTGCCAACGAAGCTCACACGTTTGCTGCTATCGCTATCCGCTTGGTCTGCGTCAATTTCGTCGCTTTGTTTTGCTAACGCCGCCGCTACCTCTTCTCTGATCATCTTCCTGAAAGATATCTTATCTCGTCGCTCTAGCGAGTCTGACCTGCGAACATTGTTTACTTGTGATGATGACGATTTATATACTAGCTCGAGGCGGTCTAGTTCTTCCGCCAGCTTTGTTAGATCAAACTCCCTGTGTTTGGTGTCGCTCTTTAGTCTTTGGCTCATTACGTCGTCGATAGCTCCCAAGAACGCGTCTTGTAACATTTGACGATGGGTTTTCTGGGCGGACTCATCTTCTGACGTACATAACTCTGGATAGGCCTTCCTCATCAGCTTTTCTATTCGCCAGGCCAACTGTGGTGGTGTTTCGCCTCTCTTGCGCTTTAAACCTCTTAATTCATCCACGGCTTTCTCGTGATCAATCGCTTCTTTGTCAAACTCTTTCCTGAGAGCTGCTTTAACTTTCGTTGGGTCGTCTTGATCTGCGTCTGGAAGTCTGGCAATACATAGGAACGCAGCTCCTTCGAGTTTGCTAGCGATGGCATGGGCTTCTTGTTTACCTTCGAGTTTTTTGGTGGAACAATAAAACTTCATTTTCATGAGCCACAAATCCACATCTCCCGTGCCATTGTAATAGTCTTGTTTTCTTTCCGTCATTTCGACAATTTAAAGTCACCGCTGCCACCACTGTAATAATCGGTACTTTATTCAACAAAACTCAACGCCAGACACATCACACATGTTGTATGTCTACCCTAATTGTCTCGCCCCTCCCCTTTTGTCTAATGTCAATAATGTCAAGCTCACGAACTCACACCAAAGACAAGTCTGGTGAATCTTCTGACAACGATTTGCGTTTAGTTTTTGTGAATCATCCACCCACAGGAAGCGACGATAGTCCCGATCTTCTGGTACCACAGACACATTCAGGAACGCCTTCTCGATATCGGCGATAATTCCAATTCCTCTTAGACGAAATCTCAGTAGAATGTCGAAGATCAGTGGGGTGAGAGATGGGCCGGAGTACAGACAGTCGTTAAGACTTGGACCATTCTGTTTGGATGAAGCATCATAAACTACACGAAGTTTGGTTGTCTTCTTGTCAAGACGGAGAACTTCACGATGTGGTAAATAATGTATTTTGCCTGGATCTGGAGCTCTTTCATCAGAGACCGGTTCCATGATATTTCTTTCCAGTTGTTCATGGATGACTTGATCATATTGCTTAAGGACCTCGTGTTTTGACTTGAGTCGTCGCAGCAGTGATTCTAATCTTGATCTACTTGGTTGGTAGTTGTCTGGCAGTGTAGAATGGTTTTCCTTGGAGGGTAACTTTACTTTGTATCTTTCACCGTCAAATCTGATCTGATCTAGAAACTTCTCGTAGACAGCAGGCTCGTCGTTCTTGATCCCTATAGACTCCAGATCCCAGAAGGCTTTGATATCTTGCTCCAATGAATCTTCCTGAATAACTGATGTTGCCACCTTGAGTACATGGGTCTCTCTGAGGTTTACAGTGGATTCTTTGGCATCGCTCGAACCTTCGATTGGACCAGATAAAACATACCCCAACTTGGCCTGCAGAGCCACTGGACCGAACCCATGGCCACCACGCACAACATCACCAGTAACTAATGACCAATAGTAAGCAGCACCAACTAGTAGGTGGATGGACACCTCTCCTGATCCATGAGTGTCATCGGCAAGCGGTAATGACTGTAAATGCTGATATCTTTCTTGACTAAAATCTATCGACTGGTTGCTGATAGCTGAGCAGATGACTGGTACGACATAGGCAGTAATGTAGATCTTTCCACTTTCGAGTGTTTGGACAGCTAGTTGAACAATGTCACATGTTCTAAGTTTGGCATGTGTTTCTCCAAAAGTTTTGATCAGCAGCTCCAATAACAGGTAAATTCAGGGATTTCTTGAGACTTTCGGGTACATAACTTCGCTGGCTACAGCTGTCAAAAATCAATCTAATGTTAGCAGAGTTTCCTTCAGCTTCTGCTTGAGACACATTTGCTCTTGCGGTTTGTGACAGTACATTGTTCTTGGAGTTTACAATCAAACTGAGCGATGAGGTTCCATTGGCTTGAGACTGATTCTTCACTTTAGGTACAAATGGATTTGCAGAGGTGAGTTGATCAAGTGGAAGAGTAGAAGTACTCTGTGGAAGCAACATACTTGGGTGGAATGCTGGGTTCACTGGAGAATTGGGTTGGTGGTGTACAAACATGTTCTTTGCTGAGGGTTGAGGAACTTGAAGGAATGGGTTAGTAGGTGGGGAAATCTGTTGTTGTGGTTCTGTCTTGCTATGATGTGGGTGTTGGGTACCTGACTTCGACGGAGGGTCACAGATAGAGGTATGATGCTTCTGGCCACAATTATAACAAGGCTTTCCAACCTGGCAGTCTAGCCAGGTGACCAGTTCGAAGACATCTAAAACATTTACCTTTTCGGCGAAGAATCTGCTTCCGAGTTGAGGTGTTGGTCACCACTGTGCAGTTAGATGATGGATGTTTACCATTGCAATATGTACACCATGGATCTTCTCGTGATGGCTGACTATCTTTGTTCTCTGTCAGTAAAGTAGAAGTAGATGGTTGGTTGTTGTATCTCAATGATGATCTGTACCTTGAATTGAATTGAATTGGACTGGTTATCTTTCCGAGAACTTGTACCACCAACAAATGCACATCTCTCTCTTAGCTGTAATTCCTGTTTAAACACTTTGAGCAGTGGTTCCAATTTCCATTCCTCTGAAGATAATTCCCTTGTGATCAGTATTCTCAGCTCTTCTGGAATCTTTGCCATAACCACAGGTGCAAGAAATGATCCATAAGTGTCAGATGATATTCCAATGTTTTGAAGACTTCTCACATGACACTCTAGCTTGTCGTAGTTATTTCTCAATTTCTTCACCTAATTCATCGATGTCGCTTCAGGCAGTTTTAGCAAGGAATCCATCTGAGCAGAAATAACAACTTGTTTATTTCCATATCTCTCCTGGAGTAATTTGATAGCTTCGGTATAGTTCTCTTTCGTTAGGGAAAATCCACTGATTGTTTCTGCTGCAGAACCTTGTAACAGTGACTTCAAGTAATTAAACTTGTCGACTTCGGCTAAAGCTGGGTTTGAATTAATCGCTGAATTGAACGAGTCCCAAAACGCTTGCCAATCAACAGGATTTCCAGAGAATTTATTGAGAGATAATTTCGGTAGTTTCGCTTTCGCAATACCTGGGGATTTCTGAGTCTGACGATGTTCTGTCGACGAGTATTCCTTCCTTTCCGCAGTATTCAAGACTAGATCAATTTGAACGAGGCATTCGTTCACAGAGGCTGTAAACTCCGAACTTTGCATAATTTCCGTTTCGATATTATCCTTGGCCGTCATGAGACCAACAACTTCACCGTCTATGGTTTCTAAAAGAGCGAGCTTACCTTCGAGAGTTCTTTTATTCGCCTGAAGTTTTCGGGCAACGTCTGCGGTTTGTTCTCCTTCGATTAATTCACGGGATTTCTCCATGACTTTCTCAACAAACAACCGATGACATTGACGAGCTTTAAGTTTCTTCTTGATTCCCGCCATTGTTCGATTGTCATGCAGATTATGTCAACAAGACATTCACGAGCAGATTACGTTTTCTTCCCGGGAGTCGGCACCAATGTATGATTTGTTGATATAATTCTGGGTTTCTCCTTAAATAAGATAGACGTACACAAGATCTGGTTGATTCACTTTCTTATTTCTGATTTAATAATTTATGTAACGCCTTCATATGAACTCTTGACTCCTTCGACACAGTTCGATAACACGAGTTAATCACATGACCTAATTCCTTAGTCATTCATTACGTCACTCTCTATAATTTACAAGATAGCCTTTGCCAAAAGTAGTGCTCCCTTTTAAGTAACGATTTTAAATACAAAGTTAAAATCACATCATAGTTATATCCAATTTATTTAACTATTTTTTGGTTAAGAATGTGCTGGGTAATATTGAGTAAATTACGCTGGTCCCACTCACCTCTACCCACAGAGGCCGTGGAACCGGGGGTGCACTGGGGGCAGATGCCCCCCGCTTTTCTCAAAATTGGAAATTGTGCCCTTTTTCTGAAATAAAAATGCCCTTTTTGTGACTACCGCTGACCTGTCAGCGGTAGCCATAATGTCGGCGAAATCTTGCTTGATTGCTTGAGTGTTTTGGACCTCCCTACGTCATACGCGACAGCTATCGCAAGATATTCGGCACGATCGCCATATAGTCGGGAAGATCGCCACGTATTCGAGAAGTACTCGAGTTGTTTTCACGAGGAATACGTACTGGAGCGAATCAAGTGATCTCGTCTTTGCATTTTGGTTGCTCTCTCGATGACTGTTTTGATTTTTGAAAAGTGTTAATTATTACTTTGCAAATCTTTTCTTCTTGGAACGGTTTCTGTCCTTGATCAGCTTATACAAGGTAAGAAATAGTTTGAAAACTGTGACGTTGTTTATCTTATATACTATATATAGACAATTTCTTCGATAAAAGAAGGTTGAAGGCCCAACTTTATAAGCGAACTTTATAAACTGAATATTTCTAGTAAGTGCTATAAGTACGAAGTACGAGGTTGGCTTTGAGATATTAAATTTGTTTCCGATCAAGTATTTAATTATAGATTTCGTAAATACTTGATCGGAAACAAATTTATTATCTCAAAGCCAACCTCCGAACCTCTTAACCTCGTATTTCGTACTTATAGCACTTAGTAGAAATATTCAGTTTATAAAGTTCGCTTATAAAGTTGGGCCTTCAACCTTCTTTTATCGAAGAAATTGTCAATATACGCCAAAGTCTTTGATATAAATGATTTATAATGATAAAATCGCTTTATGAGTTTAAGTTTAATTTTGGTTGAATTGTGTGTTGTGCTCACAGGTCAGACTCAGGTTACTGCATGTACATGTATATATCATACACTATTACACCAGTGCATACACTAAGAGTGAGAAGTGTGTTTTAACCAACTTCGAGCTCGGTGTTTTGATATTAGATCCAACACAACTTTCAAGTTTTTCATGATCAAACAAATCAGGAAATGAATCAGTTGTCAAATGAACCAGTATTTTAAGATAAGTTTGATGTAAGAGTTGGCTTATTAATCACATATCAAACCTTTGTCTCGCTTATGTTTTCCTATGTGTTTGGTTTATGAATTATTAATGAGTTTGAGAAGTATATATCACAGTGCCCTGTATTTGCACTATATACATGTACATTTTATACACCAAATCGTAGTTTCATTTAGGCCCACATGCAAATTAGTTTCCTATTCAATTTGGGCCCCTATGCAAATTACATCATGTCTATTAAAGCATAACGGGAAGATAACATAGGCTGGGACTGTTTTTTCATGTTTTGAGTTCATTATTTTTAGATACTACGTTTAGGATTATTGTCAAGGATAATCGATAAGCAAAGTTTATCCTTATCGAATACCTAAACATTAAAAAGTTTCTGAAATCGGAAATGTTATGTTTACTACGGCTGCTTCAGCCTCGTGTTATAAATGAACTATGTTTTATCCCGACTCAGTTTGTATGAGCAGTCGAAACTCCGATTTCGTCTATAAGAAATTTATGCTTTATGCTATGGGGTGTTGGTAGCACAGTGGTTAGTGCACGTGCCTTTCACCTCTGCGAGCTGGGTTCGATACTGCACGGTGCAGCTATCTGATTAAAATAATTCACCTCGGCCGCATGTGAGGAGTGCTTCCAGTTTGACTCTACCAAACACCACAGGTTTCCTCTGGGTACTCCGTACTCTGGTTTCCTCCTGTAGTAACACTGGACCAATGAGGGTGGGCCCTTACTGGACCTCTGAGGATAACAGTTTAGATATAACTGATAGAGTTATCCAGTACAAAATAACTCCAGTACAAATAAGGTTAGTTTAATGTAGTTTAATTTAAACAAAATATGTTGGCTGTTACATAGACATTACAAAACCTTGACTTGGTGCTTTGTTTACTTGTTTTAGGTCTTGTGCAATATCCTGTATACTGAAATTAAGAAACCAAAGTTTGTGCACACCAGAGCTGGTACAATGGTCTGACCATAGAATAGTAGATACACCAGAAATCTGACTGTTGTGAAAGTACTTAAACATTCTATAATCTAGTGTCTAAGTGCCACCAATTGTATATTTTGATAAATTGTTGTAAAGCTATTGTGAAAGCTGTTGGGAAACTTAAAGCCTTGAATATGTTGAAAGCCTTGAAATGAAGAAATATATCTGTTGACACTACAATACTGAGTATTGTTGTACTGTCTTATTTAAAATACTAGCAGAATCACAAAATATTAGTGATACATGTGCATTACATTTGAATGCCACTGACAGCATATTTATGGCAGGTAAAATGTTGTTTTGGAACACAATGTTGATTATCTGGGGTGATTAATTCTATGAAAGTTTTCATGATGATAATGTAATATAGATAATTTTTGTGGGAACACCATGAAAAAATAATATTTATTTGCTAAGCTTTCGGCCTGAGTCAACAGGCTGAAAGCTTAGCAAATAAATATTTTACATGGTGTTTCCACAAAAATAATCTACATGATGTATATGATTGGGGGTGAGTTGTACAAAGCCAAGATAGCTTATCTAGTTGATAAGTTCTAGCTAAAGAACAGCACTAATCAGGCTTTGAACAACCTAATATAAAATTTTATCCACTGAATATTTAGTTATGTACAGTATCTGATAGTGCTGTTTAGTGGATAAAAGTTAAATTGGGTTGTTCAAAGCACCACTAGAGTGGTTCTCTAGCTAGGATTTATCCACCAGATAAGCTATCCGCGCTTTGTACAAAAATCTGAATTTTACAAGTTCACTTCATGTAAAACTTGGGGGCACGTTTATAATGCTAATATAATATGGTAGCAATCTTATGTTTTGGAAACAGCCAGTAAAGATGTATGTATAGTATGTGCCATGTTCAAAATAGCAGTTCATGTATAAAATGATTTAAAATAACTATCAGTTTGTTTTGTGTGTGCTTTTCACGCATTGTCATGCATTGCTTCTTAAGTCTATATCTCTTTCTGTGCTTAGCCGCGGTAGTCACATGTTCGCATTGCGTACCTATTTTTATATATGTTGCGGTTAAGGTTAACTGCGGCATATTAATTTTATTGCCCATACTGGGAAGAATTTAACGTACCCTTTTCGTAGAAGTATGACATTGCTACTTGTTGTATAGAAAATAGTGACTGTGCCCTTGTCCGAGGGGTGACGTAAAAGAGTAATATGAAATAATGTAAGTTTCCAGCACATTGCCCCTACTTGAAGTACTATTGCGACATTTCTATGGCATGTAAATTGTTTCAAAATACAAAGTTGAATTTTAGTCTGTTAGTCAGCTGGGCAGCCTTCTGGGCAGGCAGATGGGCACCCAGGCATGCGGGTGCAGATGAGAAGGTTTGCAGGAATGAAGCCAGGCAAGCAAGCGCAAAGAGAAGCAGGTGGACAGCCTAGGAATTTGTTTGTTCAGGGTAGGAAGCTGCCTGGAGACAGGTGCCCGCAAGCAGCTGAGCTGGTGTGCAGGCAGGTAGATGGGTGCGCAAGGACAGGCAAGTGCAGATGGACAGGTTTGTGAGCAGGGAGCACGGCAATCGAGCAGGCAGGTAGACAAGCAGGCAGGCAGCCTAGCAATTTGTTCATTTACAGTAGCAAGCTGCCTGGAGATGGGCGCCTGCAGGCACTTGCAATGCGAGAAAACAGCAGATGCCATCTTGTCTGCCCACAGGCTTGCCGGCCCTGCCATAGCCTTCAGGTGGTCAGTCAGGCCAACAGGCATGCAGGCAACTGTATAATTGGGCAGGCAAGGCAGACGGGCACGCAGCACTGACCTATATATATAACTGGATTGCGTGCTCCTATTACCTTTGAGTTAGGAAAAGTGTCCCCATTTTCACTTTCAAAATGGCGGCATTTATGGGTCCTTTTGCTAATAGTGAAGGTCGCTGACCGATACCTAAGAAGAAGCATCTCTAGTTCGTGTTGGGCATGTTCGGTATTTAAAAAAATTAAGCTATTTGGTCGGAAAAACTGTACGTATGTTGTAGCCAGATGAATTATCTTTCTTCCAGTATATTTGATAGCTTCTACAGTGGTTTATTTCTCGAGAGAACATTCGGAGAAGACATAATACATACGGAAAAAAATTTCAAAATAGCGGCCGTTATTATGATTTGGACATGTTCGGTATTTCACTTTTTTTAGGGAAACTAAGCTATTTGGTCGGATAAACTGTACGTATGTTGTAGCAAGGTGAATTATCTTTCTGCCCATATATTTTATGACTTCCACAGTGGATTATTTCTTGAGAAAGCGTTCGGAGTAGGCGGACTAGGCAAACTTTGTCGAATTTTCTGTCAGAATTTTTGCCAAGTCAGCATAATATCGTCCTGGTCTCGAGTTTATGTAAACAAAATACTTGCTGAGCGACCCGGGATGTTTTCATGATAAGAGTCTTATTGTAGTTTGAACTACAATAATAATAATCCTAGACAATTACTGTTGTAGCTTTCTAGCAGTCTGAATTAAAGACGTGCCGGCCGGCGGTACCGCACGAACACTTGGCAAAAAAATAAAGAAGACTGTCAATACACATGGTCATGGAAATCTAGAAACATTTCGTTTTATGAAGTCGCCAGCTCTATAAAGAACCGCTGAAGATCACGAGAAAATCGTAAAGAAGCGAGGCGTACCGAGTTCTTCTTAGGGGCTGTTTACATGGGAGGCGATATTCCTATTTGGTCAGACAAATAATCCAGCAGGCCTCTTGAGTCGTTCCACAAGAAATTAACAATGACCAACCTGCATGCATTAACTCTTTCCTGTCCGAATTTATTGCTCTTACTCTTTAGTATTTTGTTCTGGCTAACGCCAGACGATTTTATTCACCTCTTTATTCACAATCGAGAATGTATCAGTATTGTATAATAAATTTAAATATTGGTTTTGTCACAACTTGTAATCACTTTGAGAATGTTGCGTTGGCAACGAAACGTCAGTTAAATCTGTTTAAAATATGTTTGTTGTGTGTTTCCATTTTCTTACGAGATTGCTGTTATTACTCGGGCTACCTGTGGTAGCCGAGTCTAGGTTTCGGTGGCGTTTCTGTATTATTTTTATTATTTTTCTGGTCGACAAATTGCAATTATTGCATCATCCCGATACTTCCCGATAGACTTTGTGAAACCATGCGGTGTGCTCGTCTTCTCTGGTCGCCATCTTCTCTGGTCGCTGTTGCTCGAGTGTTCGCTCAAACTATCCATAGAAATATAGTAAATTTGTGATAAGATTCATAAGGAATGTGGCTGGCAAGTATCTTAATCATAAACACGCTCACAATGCTTACAATCGCACACGCCGATCGCGGTAGACCTACTCTAAAAGATGCCGAGCGATTTCGAAACGGGTTGGTCCGCCATCTCGATAACTGTACGCTGATGTGTACTCGATCAATTTACACGTTTTATCGAATTGATCAAACTTATATTTAAATGTGTTATTGAACTGTACTGAAAAATGTTGCTCAAATGCTGTAAATCGAAGAACGAAGAACATTCATGAAGTGAACTTTGAAGTGACAGGTAAACATGCTGTTGTTGTGATATTAATACCCGACGATGAACGCTTTATGGAAACACGTATGTGCTAAGGTAACTAATATTTTTGATAAGTTTTATTGCCTGTATTGTTTATTGCGATGTCAGACAAAATAAAGTCGATGCTATTCAACAGTTCAATGTTTCATATATATCAAGTATATATTTCATATTTATATCGCCGATCATCAATGATCATGTACAGTCACATATTTTGCCTAATAAATCAGAAAACATGCTGCCATCGAATAACCCTGTTTCACTTGATATTTTACCTGTAAATGAGACTCCAAAATGTTCTGGGTTATCAGTACAAGTTACAGTTGATGTTAATAAATCCGAAACTCTTCATACGACAAACGAAAGAAGATCTCGTTATGCTAAATTTATTGTGATCGAAGCAAAATGCAACCGCCATGTTGGTCGTCGTGATCGAGAACCTAGCATAATTCCAGGTAAAAAACTCTCGCCTTTTGACAAAAAGTGGGAAAATACGTAAACTGGTTCGGAAACACATTAAAAAGAATGTACCCAGATCTTCTCGTATCCATCTTTGATTTTTGCATGTAGTCGTGAACCAAAAAGACTACTGAATGACCAAGTTATCCTTAATAAAACAAAATATCTACTAGATTCGCGAAGTCGACCCAGTAAACCACAGAGTTACAAGTCATATACGAAACCACAACACCCAACTAATAAAGACTTGGCCACATGTACTTACAAGAACTTAAATCACAGGATGAATTGCTGTAAGTTCGATCTCAGTAGAGACATTGAAAAGAATCCTGGTCCTACTTTTATTGATCTTAGTAAAACTATCCATGGACCTTATAGTCAAGGTAATGTTGATTTATTCGGTGCAAATGCAGTACAGCAATGTGTAGCTATGAGTTTGTGTGCTTTGATACATAACTTCAGAAAAAAATCAATTACTTACACAATAACTCACCCAGAACACCTACTTCAAATTATGAACCTTGGAAATGAATTGTATTCTGCATTGTCAAGATTATCAAGGCAATCTTATTTATTGCTAACAGAATTATCCACCATGGTTACAGTGAGTGCTAAACACAAATTATCAACTTGAGTTTAGTGTAAGTTACTCTGCTTTTCTCCATGCAGCTACTTTGAATGAAGTCATTCCATATGTGATACCTTTGGATTGTGCTATACAAAGTTTGTCACAAGAAGGTTATAATTCATTTCTGTTGACAATTGGATGTAATACTGTATCTATTTATAGTATGCCAAATGGTTTATTAAAAATATTGGATTCTTATGCAAGAGATTCATTTGGTATGGCTGACATTGATGGAACATGTGTGTCGTTGGAAGTAAATTCAATTAATAACTTGATAGAATATTTCAAAAATTTATACAAACCTGATGTTTCATTTGAGCTTAAAGGTCTTAAAATTACTTTTGCACATACCAACACATGTGAATCAA
The DNA here is from genome assembly GCA_964035015.1 of Corallium rubrum. Lineage (NCBI taxonomy): Eukaryota > Metazoa > Cnidaria > Anthozoa > Scleralcyonacea > Coralliidae > Corallium > Corallium rubrum. The sequence continues at coordinate 147,757 of CAXIUP010000005.1, forward strand.
GTTTAAGTTGCTGTTCGTCAATATGTGATAATGAGACATTTAATGACAATTTAAATTCTTCTCGGCAATGTTGTGCAATGTGCCTCTATTGTATCTGCTCTTCTACTATTAAGGTTACTGGAACGATCTGACATTGAGTGCCGTTGCAGAACATGGCATGTTCATTTACTAGGGAGCCTCAAATGATGGAAATGAGTTTACATGTAATTACTTGCCAACCCCATAAATATATATGGTGCAGATATTGATGTAGTATATAGCTCAAGGGACCAAGGGACATGGACAACACTACTGAAAACACTGTTTTTTTGCTATGGCTTTCAAGCTATTGCTTAGGTTGCATTTTCTAGCATGCAAATAATACAAGAGAAAAAAAAACAAAATATTTTTAGTTGCATGCAATGAAAGGCAAAAAATTAATTTATCTGAAAAGTTTAATGATTCTAATTCTGTTATTAATAAATAAAGTGTGCAATATTGTCACACATGATCTTAAATGTGAGGAAATACAACACAACATTCAATTTCTGTCATGTTCATCCCAATTAACGCAATCAGCATAAGTCTACCTTGCAAAAAAGGTTACTTGCTGACAAAATGAAAGACAAATACGCAAATTTGGAACCGGCTAAGAAGATGATTAAGACTGAGAAAGCTGCTTTAAACTACAAAAGTATGGACCATATTAAGAAAAAAGCTCTACTTGAAGCAAAAAATATAAACCAATGGATCCCATGAAAAAGAAATCTATTCTTGAAACAAATACCAAAAAATATAAATCAATGGGTCCCATGAAAAACAATGTTATTCTTGGAAAAAATACCAAAAAATATAAATCAATGGGTCCCATGAAAAACAATGTTATTCTTGGAAAAAATACAAAAAATATAAATCAATGGATCCCATGAAAAAGAAAGTTATTCTTGAAAAACATGCCAAAAATATAAATCAATGGATCCCATGAAAAAGAAAGTTATTCTTGAAACAAATACCAAAAAATATAAATCAATGGATCCCATAAAAAAGAAAGTTATTCTCGAAAAAAATGCCAAAAATTATAAGTCAATGGAACCAAATCAAAAAGAAGTACGTCTCATGAAAAACAGAGCCAACATGAAAAATAAATATGAAGCTATGGATCCACTTCAAAAAGCAAAGCATCTTGAAATATGTGAACAGGCAGGTCAAAAAGCTAGAGCAGTAAAGAACAGTCCCATGTTGCATGATTTGGACGATCATATATCCAGGTTTTACAATAAAATAAAAGAAGGGCCTTATTATATATGTTCTGCTTGAAACGACTACTATACAGAAAATCAGTCATTCTATTACAAAAACATAAATACAACAATATCAATGAAAATCAGTTTACTGATATAAAGTCATTTGATGACAAAGATATGTTTGTAAAAAGGTAATGAAAGGCAAAATTGCCAGGCAATATGTAATAAGATGTATGTTGATGAAATACCAGCTGAACTTGCATCTTTAGAAAAACTTGAACAAATTCTTATTGCACAGCAAATAGTTTTTGAAAAGATAATAGTTATGCCAAAAGGTCAACAAAGATAAGTTAAGGGAACAATCTGTAACGTGCCTGTTGAATGTGATGATACATGCAAAGTTTTACCACGTCCACCAGAAAGATCAGGTATTATAATGTTGAAACTTAAACGTAAACTTGAATTTAGAGGTCATGTGTATTTTCAAGCAGTACGTCCTCAGTTCATTCATATGATGCCCTTAACTGGCTGAAGTTAAATAATCCATTATATAACAACATAACAATTGATATAAACAATATCAGTGCAAATCTAACAAGTTTAGAACAACTTGACAGTGCCAATTCTGTTACAAACATTGATAAAAATGAAATGACCTTGACAGATACCAGTAAGCAACATATAACCAATCATGATGAGTCTGAAGAAAGGGATGACCCATTAAATATGAGTATCGATAAGCAACAAATGAGACATGTTTGCAATCTGTATTAGCAGATTATCCCGTTACAGTACAAAGTAACAAAAATTGTTCATTACGTAATGAAGTATACAATATTGCACCTGGATAAAATAGACACCCTGTATCGATAATGACTGATAAAAAATGTGAAGAGCTTGCCTTTCCAGCATTGTTCCCAAAAGTGACAATTTGGCTACACAGATGATAGAAAGACAAAATTGTCACAGTAAAGTACTTAAATGCTAGACTTTTACATTATAGTGGAAGATTTCCAATGAATCCAGAATATGTTTTCTTTGCAGTTTGTAACAGAACAAAAAAGGGTATCTGATAGGATTAATATAGCTTTGAAAAAAGATCCAAGGGCAAGCTGTCACTGCATCAGAAATAAAATCAGATGTGTAATGAGATTAACATAATGAACTAACAACTACTTAATAAATCCGATTAGTAATGGTATACCCGACATTTTATAAATATAATACTATAGTTATCATGAAATAAAGCATTCAGTTCTAGCTCATCACGTTGTTACATGGTGGCAGTGGTAAACTGAGAAACTATAGCTACAGCTAACCACTTTGAGAAACCATCCAAACTAAACTTGCCAGGGAATGTATCAGACAATTTTTGGCGATTCAAGCAATACGAAATCTACATGGCAGCCACTGGCCTTGACGACGCTGAGGTTCCAAAGAAAAAACAAACCGCTATTCTCCTCAGTCTGGCGGGCGAAGACGCCATCGAAGTGTACAATACGTTCACCTTTGATGAAGAGGAATGCCTAGCAGTTGTCCTAGCGAAATTCCAGCAGTATTGCGAACCACGGAAAAACACAATGTACGAGCATGTATTCAACAAACACTAGAGTTCAAGGCCAAACCGAATAATTTGATGTATTTTTAACTGAACTACGTGTTCAGGCAAAGAAATGTGAATACGGAATTCTAACTGAAGAACTTATCCGCGATCGTGTAGTTGTAGGCATTCATAACGACCCGATCCGATTTCGACTGTTGCGTGAACCAAAACTGACCCTTAGAATTGTATTGACATCGCTCACACAGCCAAATTATCAAATGTACAACTGCAGCAAAAGTGGCAAAAGCTGCTAACATGAATATTAGGAAGGGGGCGTAAGGGGGCTCAGAAAACCGCAAAACCGCAGGGAAAATCCTAAAAAACTGTATCACCGCGACGATATTTTATAAAATACCGAAACCGACGAAACCGCTTTTACCAATACACGTATTTTGGAAAACCGTAACGTAAGTTATGATCAAACTTCGTATTGTCCGTATTGTCCGTATTATCATACTTGTATTATACAACAACATAACTAACCTTAATGCCATGTCATATAGACCCACATAGACTGTACCCAGGAGTCTGAGTTCAGACGAGTAGTTTAACGACTATCCAGATAAATCCACTTCATGAAAGTTTCAAAATCGCGCTTTAAGTCGCAGAACAAATTTACCTGCCCGCAGATCTTCTTGTGGTCCTTGTGAATAGACTAGTGCAGTCTAGTGCACGTGGCATTCATCTAACGTATATTGTTCTAAGTGCATGTAGTAGTGAAGAATATTTCGAGTTTGCACATATTAACGCTGCTCTGGGGTCCTCTGGTTTGTAACAATTATGAACGTAACTTATTCACGACCAAACATTTCCTGTATAGTGTCTTCATCAGGGGCATCTGAATGCTGAAACGAGTTCCTTTTTATGCTACACTCTGTGACATCATCGATGGCATAATCGGTGAACAGAATGCACGTACGCTTCCGGTTATAAATTACCATCCTGTTTTTTACTGGATCATTAGCTTTCACAATATACCAAGCTTACAGATCTACGCAATCGAGTATTTGGATTAGCACGCGTGTTCGGACAAGGCACAATTATATATACTGTTCTCATAGTTTTACTGCCCTGAAATGTTCTTTTAAGCGTGTCCCAAACTAACGCCTTGTCTGTCCGATGTACTCCTGATTACGGTCATTGCACGGGATGGAATATATAGCGCCTGATTTTTGTTCTATTTGTTCTCATCTTATTTTTTGTCGCGATTCGAAACAGCTTGCATTACATAAAGATGTAACAAGCAATGCAGTTCGTCCCATTACAGCGTCGTGCATGCTATTCAATAGAGTAAACGATTGTTGAAACGTACGACTCTCCCGAAACGAGATCTTGCTCCCAGTAGAAACGTTACTGCGCTTCCAATCTCTCCTTGAATCAATGTGTTACCCTCACGACTGTTCTCATTAACTACTTCTTCATCACTCGTTTCGTCAAACTCGTCTGTCTGGTCTTCTTCCAAGTCGCTTTCCACAGCAGTGTCTGTCGCGTTGTCAAGCTGGACAAGCTGGTCAAAAGCGATGGACACAGGCGTCTTCGAGATCTTGCAATTCCTTTGGTACTTAAATTCGGGGAGTGTGCCATGTGGCGCCATGGTGGTCTCTTGGCGTACAGTCCGTTGTCGAACAGCAGCTCCATAGGAGGACGCCCAGTCTCTGAGTACGTCGCAGTCAGCTGGACACATACTCACGGTTGGTATAGGTTCCATGACCGGGACCTATGTGAACGACAAAGCTTCTTCTGGTTTCGGATACCATGATCGCCTGCTAGTGTGATAGTATGCAGCCCAATTGGTCACACGTTTCACAGCCTCTTTCATCGTCAAGCCGAACGATCGACAGTACTCTGCCTTTGACACGTTCGCCTGCTTTACATGTACGATGGAATGGCAGTTTTCCACATCGAGTGTCATACAGCTCAACAGATTTGTATGTTCGTAATCGTACTTTTGCAGGTTAGAGAACAATCTTTGTAGGCCTGTTTCCAGCATGGAAACTGACGCTACTGTCCTGGCCGACACGTGACCTTGGGGTCCATTTAGAACTGTTTTGATGCCAGTTGCACTTCGAATATCGTGGGTGTTCTCATCAAGCATCTCTCTGCATTGTCGGACTAGGGCAATAGCTTCTTCTGTCGACTTTACAGTAAAATGCGCACCTTTAGTGTGTACCGAAAATGCTTCATACAGGCAAGCAATTGCTTTGAGAAAACGAGCGCATTCCTTCAATTTGGTGCAGATCTTCTTAGCCTTTAACAGCACGGAAATGGACCCTTCAGTTAATTCAATTGCCTTAATAGGGCCGCTGTTGGAGGTTAGGAATACTATACCATCAGAACAATGAATCTCTTTAGCCGTGAGGTTTTTGCAAAGAGCAGTGATTTTGTCCACAGGACTATGAAGCCGAGCCTTGAACAAAGTAGAATTCCCACGTTTCGCATCAAATGACGAGAAAACAAACCACCCATAAGATGGTATAGCAATGCTGAAGGGGCAAGGATACATGCCACGTTGATTGTCTGCCGAGTATTTGTCTAATTCAGGTATGATGGTGTGGCATACATACCCAATGTCTGCCATTGCGTCTGTCAGGTTCTTGCTACTCAATGTGAGAACGGAGGAAGAATCTTGTCGGTCTTTATTTTTCACATGATCGTTTTTAGGTATAACTTTTCTAAAACGATCCTTTGTGGTGTTGTCGGAGCGATTTCTCAGAGTCCTTAAAAGGCCCAAGTTAAGTCTCTCCATCTTTGCATTTAAGCCACCAGTTGGAAAACGCCGCCTTCATGCTTTTGCCGACATGTGGACAATCTGGTAAAATACACAAAAATTCCAGTTCGGATCTATATCGCCACTCTCGAGCTTTTCATTGAAGATTTCAAAGGCACTCTTGTTTCCCGTTTCACAGTCGCTGCACAAGACCATTACAACGCGCCGAGTACAAACTTTATCCTGTTCAAGGCACAAATCGCCAGCTCTTAATGACGGAACATGGCTGATGTGTCCAACCTCTTTGCATTCAGCACACACCGTCTTCGATTTGTAGCATGTTTTGCAAAAGCTGGTGCAATTAATTTGATCTGATGAGATGATGTGACGTCGATCTGTCGATTCTTTTTGGCATGTCTGGCAAACTTGTAGTGTTTTGATGTGATTTTCAAATAGGCTTGACATGGTTTGCCGGTTTTCCCTGACTGGGTTGAGTAGTCAACGGCTACGGGTAAGGAACAAAAGTTATCTAGAGATGTTAAAGACGAAACAACTGCCCCGGTGACGATGTTTTCTTTAAGGTGTTCTGGAGATGGATTTGGATTATTCTTGATGTAGTCCAGATCTACGGGAAATTTTAGGCCTACGTTTTCTTTAATGCGTGCGTCAAATTCAATCGCGGGTTTCAGTGCTGTCCCATCATTTGCCAATGCACAAGGAATAACTACGAGATTGGAGGTTTCTATAAGTGGTTTGGCATCGGAGTTTTTTAAAAGTTCGATGTGCCCTAAAGACAGCGGCTTTATAATACCAGATTCTGTAGTGTAACCTGCTTGGGACTTCTGAATAAGTGATTCTGAGGGACCGCCCAAGTTGATCTTTTTATCATGTTCTTGGTTTATGTGGCTGTAGCGACCACCCCCCATATTCATTGGCCCTCTCATAAAATTTGCTGTGCGCTTTGCCACCGAGATAGGTGATGGTATTAAAAAACTCCACAACGTCCCGGTCATATTTATGAAAGGAGTTATACATTATTTCTACGACATCCTTTAAGTATCTGTATAGTATTCTTTCCTTGGGGATTTTTCCTCTTTCCTTGGGGATTTTTCCTCTTATTAAATCATTAAGCTTCATACATACTGGATCAGCGTTTTCGATATCTACATGCACAGCATAACGATCATCGCCATCAAGACTCTGTGTTTCATCTAGGTCATCCCGATTTAAGCTGTTGGTATGAAATTGATCACAGGAACAGATTTCTATATCACTATCCGGATCATAGTCAGACTCGCTTTCTCGCTCACTTGGTACAGGTCGTGCAGAATCATATTCTTCACATGAACTTGAGTCATAGATCCTACACGGAAAGTATGTTTGCTTAATTTTAATATTTATCTTATTTACATTATAAATTAATATGAAAATACATGAATATATCATGAGTAACGCTCTACAGTGTGGATTATAACGGTCGACAATCAGCCATTTGCCGGACTAAAACAATAAATGGCAGATTAACTTTATTCTGGTTGGACATTTTGACCGATCAAATATATACATATAGATTATGTACAGTACATTATTTGATTACTACAGTTTAAGAAAACATAAACGTACAGTAGCTACCAAAGAACTTTGTAAGTTTCTATTTAAACTGTAGGACATCTCCATGCAAATAGAGGTGTACAGTATAACCTGCATGATTTCATATTTTGTATTTACTTTCATCAACATAAATGTTTCAAACGTTATCTGACCAGTTATCTGATGGGTGTAAACAATGTTACGAAAAGTGGCCGGTCATTCTTGGTAAATGGCCGACCAACTGACCAGTCAATTGGACATTTGTCTGACCAAAGCAAAATCGTTATATCCATAACCAAAAATTGAAAACATAATAATAAATAAACTACAGTAGTTACTGCATTATATTTCGACATCAGATAAGTCAAGGTCCGAATCAATTTCAACAGATCTTTGCGACTGCTTCTGGGCCTTGTCTTTTCTTGTAACATCAGGTCCATCAGTAGCGGCTTTTCGCTTCATCCCAAGTATTAGGTCCTTGATGTTCCTTTGCTGGGAGGTCTGGGAGTCTCCAGTACTACCCTGACTGTTACTACATCTGGTGAAATGATCTAGAAAATATATAATGCATGTATATTGTCTATATTAGTTAGGAAAAATTAAAAATGGACCATATCTTTACTATACTGTTGACTCTTTGATCTTGTTGAAAACTTTTGGAAATCAAGTACAACTTACGTCTATCAAATGCTGATATCCGTCCCTTAACATCTCCATCAAATCTGAGCTGGACAGTCTTCGAACAAAATGTCACACCTTATCCTCCAAGGCCATTTGACAACTTTCCCCCGCACTTGCGCTGTCCTGTGAGTGTCGCACTTGTAAATCTTACTCTCTTCTCTCTTTGATAGTTCTAACAAGTTAAAATCCAAGTAATTTATATTTGTTCAAATGAGTTTGAGACGAAAGCACTAAGCACTGTTTCATAATAGTGAAGAGCATGGACAACCAGTGCTTATATTATATACCTTGTAACATACATTTAGTATCTTAGAGATTGAATACAATTTATTCACACACGCATCACATTTTGGTGCCATTCAATTTTCACTCAGAAAAATTTCCTCTGGACAAGGTAATTTCTTTTCTCTTAAATTCATTAGATCTACTGGTCCGGAGAGCTTGGAAGGCAAATTAAATTTGTCTTTTCTAGGGAAATTTTTCTGAGTGAAAATGAGCCTTAAATCATGAAGATGATGATGAACAGTTACTAATAGAAAGCAAACCTGTAGGTCCTGTAGTCACTTGGCAATATTACATAATTTATAGATATTTATATAGTACCTTCATTTAGCTTGTTCGTTTCTTCATCTGTAAGCTTTTGGACTGATGAGTCTTCTTTTGCAGAAACATTTGAAGAACTTGGTGTTGCAGTTTTCTCAGACTTTGAGGTTTTATCTTTACTACTGCTGGTATCTTTGATGACAATGGTTGGGCAGTTTGTCATGAACATGGTTTTAACTGGATAAACAATAACTAAAAGGGAAAATGCACCATTACCAATTTGTCTGCTGAGTGACTATTCTCATTATCTACCACAATATTAGATCTACAGTATTAGCCATTGTGATGATGCTGGTCAATAAAAAAACACTTACGACGAAGTTTGTCACTGCCGCATAGAATAGGGAGGAATTCCAATTCCACCTGGTGGTTTGTCTCTATTGCTATGCGTTCAGTTCTACCCTCATGGTTTGTTTCTCTAAATTATAAGAAATTAGTAAAGAAAACTGATCAGTTTGTTACCAATGGGATATATACACCTGTATATGGATCAAATTAATTCTAAAACATATATAACAAGACGCCCGCTCGGGCGTTCACTCGGGCTACTGATTACTTTGCAAAATTGCAATAGATGGGTGAGCGCACGAAGGTGCCGAAGATAAATGGAACTGAAGTGTTTTCGAAGCAATCACAGTATACACACTAAAATTTGAACACATTGGTCATAGACAAAATACAATGCCCGATACACATACCATTTGCGCGATAACGTAGGATGGTATTGGGTGATTACAATTACCAGAAATAGCTAGCTGGGTATGATATCGTCTGGCGTTAGACACATAAAATTAATAAACAATAAGTTTGCAAATGGCAACCATGTCCTGCAAACGTGTTCATGTTAAAATGTACAAAAAATTGAAAGTTTAATTCATATGTATTTAAACTGAATGTGATTGAAATGTTACTAGCTGCGATATTGTACAGAGATTTTAACAGCATCATGATCAGAATAATATACGTTAATTACAGAATTGCCAGTTATTTGCGTTAATAGTGTTGGCGCAGCATACACATGGTCTAATAAGCTTCCAGAAGAAATAAACGTAGGTTTTGTTACAATCTGAGTGTAATTGAAAGATTCCATTAAAGACTTGAGTGGTTCAACCTGACTGTCATTGAAATAATTAATATTAAAGTCGCCAAGAACCATGTCAATTGTATAACTATTAAGGATGTATTTCAAGCAATCTACATACTGTAAGATATTGGAGCCGTGCTTTCGATAGAGCAATAGGAAAGATTGAATTTCTCGTGATTGGGTATTATTTATCACAAACTTTAATGCATTTATTGAAGGGAAGTATTCACACTCTCTTATTTCTATAGTATTTCTTGTGCAGAGTGCCATACTCGAGTATTTATCAGTATCGTGATCCTGACGGTACAGTTTAAAGGCATTGAGATTACGTATAATTTCATTGTCAGAATCATGAGGCAGAAGTTGTGTTTCAGTCAGAGGTATGATATCACTATTAAAAAGTTTTGAATCAGACTTAATATCAATGCTGTGTTTTTTGAGAGATCTTACATTTAAAATCGATATGGTCAATACTGAGTTGTTAAAATCATTTTGCGATAAAGTTGTTGAGGAAATGGTACATTCATTCCGTAGTCGTTTATACTCTTCAGTAACTTTAGGATTTGCTTTAACATCTTTATTAGCAATTTGCCCCAAAATGTGAATACCTTCTAAAGTAGTTGAACGGCTTAAGGCAACATAAATTTGTCCATAGTTAAACGATCTTTGCCTTCTTAACTCGGAACTGATAACAACATTTTCAAGTGTTAGACCTTGAATCTTGTGTACAGTACAAGCCCAAGAAAGTGCAACAGGGAATTGTACTCTTTGTATTTCTGGAGAAGATGCTTTACCGGGGCTGATTTTAATCTTTGTTAGTACAGGTTCAATAGGAACTACTTTGTGTTCTCTTGCAAAAGAATTAGCATAAGTGTTCATTAAGTTTTTACCAGCTTTTACATCATCAAACTTTACATAGAGAACAGTTGGTTTTTGAGTATTTTGATTGACATCAATTTTAAATACAGTTCCCATTTGTCCATTAATAAGTCTATCTGAAATATTGATATTTGTTGTAAGCATTACCCTAGCACCTTTTTTAATCAAAATTTCATAAGCAAGTCCACCTGTTTCAGACCGTCCTCTGGATAAAACTCTATCAATGTCTTGTTTATTTACATTTGTTGGATATTGATCTTTGGCCTTAAGAACAAATAAGGATCCATGTATTTCTTCTAGTCTTTTCTTGTTATGTTCATCAACAGGAACGTTTTCAGCCCAGATATGAAGAGCATCTGATGGATAATTAGCATCTGTTTGGGATATTGATCTTGAATGAATTATTGCAATGTCATGTTCTGTTTGAGAAGCTGTTCTTATCCTGTTCAGAAGTTCAGTAAATGGCTGGTCATTTTTCTGTCTCATAATTTCAGAAAGTTCTATCATTTTGAAGACTTTCCATAGGTTATAAGCATCGTTTTTGTAATTGTCAAAAACAGCTTTCTTACGTATTGGTGGGAGTTGGTATAGGTCACCTACGGCTATGATACTAATTCCTGCAAATAAAAGAGAATTGCGTGTACCAAAAATTTCTTTCAATCTTTGATGGATATGTAGTAAGGTTGTGTTTCCAACCATAGAAATTTCATCTATTATTATAAGCTTTAGGTCAGATAATGATAACCTAAATTGTGTTTTCTTTTGATCTGACATTGCAGGTAGATTATCACCTGTTTCTTTAGGAATTGCAAAACCAGTGTTTATTGTTGTTCCATCAATGTTTATTGCAGCCACACCTGTCGGAGCCAGTAAAAGAACAGTTGGTAGTTCAGGATTAATAGGAGGGTATCTAAAAGTCTTAACTGCTGTGTGATATATTGTTTTAATCAAGTGACTTTTTCCTGCACCTCCACCACCAGTTATAAAAAGATAGATTGGTTTTACTTCAACATGTTTTAAGCTGTTCATATTTTTTATTGTATCTCGGCACCAGGCGAGAACTGTATCATATGCATGACGCTGTTCTATGTTCAAAGATCTTACAGATTGCCGTAGTAAATCATCTGAAATTTCTGCTGGTTGGTTGTAGGATGTAATCATTCCAGGAGAAGTATGCTCGTTAGATTGTGTGTTTGAGTCAAGATGTGATGGTAATTGTTCATTAAATGACTCATTTGTGGTTGACTCGTCCTGCACTTCACCTCGCAAATCTGCATTTTCTTGATCATTAATTGAGTCATGAATGAATAACATTGCCCTGATTGCTTTTTAGTAGTTCAAGTGCCTCGCTAACAGCATCTGCATCAGATTCAAATATTACTCTGTTTTGCTCAACAATAGCTTGAACATCAGGTTCATAGAATTTTGATGCATATGTTTGATCTGAAGCCAGAAGATTAGTTTCATCTCGCCATGGATAATAGAGCATGAGTAAATGATGGAAATAAGATTCTGGTTCTTTTCTTTTGTTTGGCGTATGATATCTTATAACAGCCTTAACTTTCCTACATTTCATATATTCATTTGTGTTTATTAATTTTATTTTGTTGGGAAGACATTGTTTTTCAACTGTTGTTGCATGTTGTGATTCAATTAAATCATCTTGAAGAACATCTGGTTGAGAATCTCTAGTTTCACTAGAATCCATTTTATAATCCTTATAGTAATATGCAGCAAATTCTGCCAGACATACGTTGGCAACAGCAGGAATTGATACTGGTCTAATGCTGTAACGCTGAATTATGTTTGATTTATAGATATCAGTGCTTTCATTATCTAGTTCATCAAGCTCATACTGTGTCTTAGTAACACGTACTCTTTTTTCTGGGAAATCTGTACTGACAAAAACTGTTGCTGGGAATATTTTCCTAAACCAAAGTTCTGGCATTGATCTGTAAACACATTCTTGTGAACTAACTTCTCTTGTAGACAAAAAAGCAGCACCAATTTTTTTCAAGCCATCTCTTATATTCATGTTGAAAGCTTTTGCTTCTTTTGCTACATTTGCAATAGCCTGAGAACATTCAGTTTCATCTTTAGTAAAATATGAGCATACATATGTTATGCATTTGTAATGATTAAATACAGGTTGCAAATCAACATTTGCTGCAAATCCCTTAATACCAGCAACAAAGTAATTGTTAATAAAACAGCTGTCTATTGGCCTTTTAAGGTGCAACTCAAAATCAGAATCTGGTGAAATTGATAGAGCCCAGTAATATTCGTCCTCAGTAATACCAATTGAATTAAGAATGTCTGCATCACTTAGAGTTGCATCATAATTTGGCTTTGATGGGTTTAACACTTCATCTATTTTCTGTTTGACCAACACGAGAACCTCTCTTCGCCTGTTAAGTATGTTACTTTTGATCTCCTCATCTAGATCTTTGTTAAGAGGTTCTGCTACAATTGTTCTTGTTGTAAAAAATTGACCAAAATTAAATCTACAGCTAATATTTTTGTACTTTCTGCAGGTTTTAGAATGATTGTGCTTTTGATAAGTTTTGACTAATTCATGTAACTCTGGTTCTTTTTCCTTGTCTGGAAGGTTGGCTTCTACATGCTTATCTATAAACTCAACATAAGCTTGTTTAGTGTCTGATGTAAGTTTTGGGCAGTCAGACGTCCATATTAATGCATGTAAATGAGGAGATCCTCTCATTTGAAATTCAATGCGAAGTGCATAATATATTATTTTACCTATTGGGTTATTTTGACTAAGAAGAAGTTCAGTGAAAAATGTTTCAACTCTGTGTTGAAAATGCTTTGCGACCACAACAGGATTAAGATTGAGCATTGAACATCTTTCATTGTAAGATAAAGCTTCAATTTGCTCATCAGTCATGTTTTTACCTTGTGTTCTAGCTATAATCTGAAACAACTCAGACCATCTAAGATCAGCACATGATAATGTCATAAACCATGTCGGAATCCCAAGTTGCTTAACCATGGCTACTACTTCATACATAAATTTTTGCCAGTATGGTGGTGTGCCTGGAATTTGCCTTAAAAATAAATATGCCTGATCTTGATAAATTAAATTTTTTAGCTTGTTTACATCCGATTTTATCTGTGATGCAGTGACAGGTTGGCCATGGATTTTCTTTAAGGCTATATTAATACTGTCTGATACCTTTTTCTGTTCTATTATAAATTGTGCAAAGAAAAGATATTCTGGATTTGTAGCAAACCTTCCACTGTAATGTAAGAGTCGAGCATTAAAGTACTTTACTGGTGATAATTTAATTTTTCTATCTTCTGTATATCCAAACCGTCCCTTTGGAAACAACACTGGAAATGCTAGCTCTTCACATTTTTTATCAGTCATTAGTGATACAGGATGTCTATTTTCTCCAGGTGCAATATTGTATACTTCATTTCCTAATGAACAGTTTTCATTATTTTGTTGTATTGTAACAGGATAATCTGGTAATACAGACTGCAAACATGTTTCATTAGTTGGTTGTCTATACTCATTCAATGGGTCATCCCTTTCTTCAGTATCATCATTTTTGTGCTGTTTGCAGGTATCCGTTGGAGTGTTTTCATCCTTATCAAAGTGTATGCCTGAATCAGCGTCATCTTGTCCTAAATTTCTAAGATTTGCACTGATATTGTTTATATCAATTGTTATATTATTGTACAATGTGTTGTTTATCTTAAGCCAGTGAAGGGCATCAAGAATGAACTGAGGACGCACTGCTTGAAAATAAACATGACCTCTGAATTCCAGTTTACGTTTAAGTTTTAGCATTATTATACCTGATCTTTCAGGTGGTCGTGGTAAAACTTTACATGTCTCATCACATTCAACTGGCACATTACAAATTGCTCCCTTAACTTTTCTTTGTTGTCCTTTTGGCATCACAATTATCTTTTCAAAAACTATTCGCTGTGCAATAAGAATTTGTTCAAGTTTTTCTAGAGATGCAAGTTCAATTGGTATTTTGTCAACATACATGTTATTATATGCTGCTTGACATGGGATATTGCCTTTCAAAACCTTTAAATGGCAGGTTTTACAAATGTATTCTTTTTGATCAAATGACTTTATATTAGTAAAGAGAGATTCATTGGCATGGATGTATTTATATTTTTGTAATAGTATGACTGACTTTCTGTACAGTAATCGGTTGCAAACAGAACATATATAATAAGGACCTTTTATTTTATTGTGGAACCGAGAAATACAATTGTCCAAATCGTGTAACAAGGGCTTTTTCTTTGTTGCTCTACTCGTAGCTCTTGTTTGAAGCTCTTTCTTTTTGATAGGATCCATTGATTCATATTTTTTTGAATATCTTTCAAGAAGCTCTTTCTTTTTCAAAGGATCTATTGATTTGTAATATAAAGCAGATTTCTCTGACCTCATTTTTTTCTTAGCAGGTTCCAAATTTGCATACCATTTACGGCTGTTCTCTTTACTTTTGTCAGCAAGTAACGTTTTTTGTGTAGTAGACTTATGCTTTCTTATGATCTTTGTCCTCTCTGATTTTGTTAATTGACATGAACATGAGATAAATTGAATGTTGTATCGAATTTCCTGACATTTAAGTTTTTGTGTAATAATATTGCAAAATTTATTAGTAATAGAAGAAGAATCAGTAAATGTTTCAAATAAATTAATTGTTTCGCTTTCATTGGATGCAACTAGAAAATATTTTGTTGTTTTTTGTTTTCTATTATTCACATGCTGAAAAATGCAACTTAGACAGTAGGTTGAAAGCCACAGCAAAAATCCTGTACTTTCCATAGTGTTGTCTGAGATGATCTCCTCAAGGACATGTTTACTAGACACAGAATTAGAAGACAATGTATCCTGGTATCTTGCATTAAATACTACATCAATATCAGCACCACATACATTTACAATGTGTGGCATATAATCACTCGTAAACTCCTTTCCATCATCCAAGGCTTCCCTGTGCATCAACTTGGCATGCTCTGCAATAGCACTCAATGTAAGATCATTCCAGTAATTACATGCTGTAATAGCAGAAAAGCAGATGGAATAGAAGCACATTATTACACAACATTGTCCACAGGAATTACAATTGTCATTGAATGTCTCAGTATCACTTGCTGAAAGACAGGAACTTGAGTTTGACTCAGATGTGTTGGTATGTATATTTGTAATTTGTGTAAATTGTGCAACAGTAATTTTAACACCTTTGAGTTCAAATGGAACATCAGGTTTGTATAAGTTTTTGAAGTATTCAATTAAGTTATTTATTGAATTTACTTCTAACAATACACATGTGCCATGAGCATTGGCCATACCAAATGAATCTCTAGCATGAGAATCAAATATTTTTAGTACATCATTTGAAGTTGTATAAATAGCTACAGTACTACATCCAATTGTTAACAGAAATGAAATATAACCTTCTTGTATCAAAGTTTGCAAAGCACAATCTAAGGGCATGACATATGGTATGTTTTCATTCAAAGTAGTGTTATGTAAACTACCACTGTAACTTTCACTGAACTCAAGTTGATAAGTTGTGTTTAGTACTGTAACCATTGCAGGTAATTCTGTCAGCAACAGATAAGATTGCCCTGACAATCTTGATAATGCAGAATATAATTCATTGCCAATGTTCATAATTTGAATCAGGTGCTCTGGATGAGTTATGCTGTAAGATGGGGATTTGTTTCTGAAGTTATGTATCAAAGCACACAAACTCATGGCAACACATTGCTGTCCTGCATTAGGACCAAATACATCAACATTACCTTGACTATAAGGTGCCTGAATAGTGTTTCTGTGGTCAATAAAAGTAGGACCAGGATTTTTCTCAATATCTGTACTAAGATTAAACTTGCAGAAATTAATTCTGTGGTTTAAATTCTTGTAAGTACAAGTTGCCACTTCAGAATTATTTTGATCTAATGGTTTTGTAGATAACTTGCATCTATCTTTATTACTTTTTAAACAAGATGCAGAAGTTTTCAATGAAGCAGTTTTTATTCTACATCGTTTTGAAGCTTTCTGTAGCCATTTAGTTTGCTTAATAAGTTGGGGTAAATATCTTACTTGATCACTCGATAGCCTTTTACGTTCTTGACTAGATGCATACATGAAGCAATGAATTTGAGAAGACCTGGGTACAGTATTTTTAATGTGCTTTCGAAGCAGTTTACGTATTTTTCTGCTTTTTTTCAAAAGGCGAGAAAGTTTTTTACCTGGAATTCTACTAGGCTCTCGGTCACGTTGAGCAATATTGTGGTGGTTGTATGTTAGACTAAGAGTTAAACCAGATTTATGATTACAAAATTTTCTGTAACTTGATCTGCAGTCTTCTGTAGTAGCAGGGCATGAGTTTATATTAGCAGTCTCTATTATAGATAACTTTGGAATTTCCACTTGATGAAAACTTTTAATGGAAATATCGTTAATAGAAAATGCATCACTTTGTTTGTTTAGAACTTGATCAGGCAGTGGCCCATTGTTACATACAGACTGTTCACTGGTACGAGGCCCATCAATGGGACGAGGCCCATCATTGGGACAAGGCCCATCATTGGGACAAGGCCCATCATTGGGACAAGGCCCATCATTGGGACAAGGCCCATCATTGGGACAAGGCCCATCATTGGGACAAGGCCCATTATTGGGACAAGGCCCATCATTGGGACATGACCCAAGGCTGCATTGGTTTTTATTATTTGGGCTAGACCCAAATTTGAGGAGATAACGTTGTCTAAAAAGAACCAGAAAAAAACAACTTTTAGTTAAGTGTAAATTAGTATGAGGGCACAGTTCTATAAAGGCCTTAACTACAGTTTAACTCTTGTTTGGTAGTTAACTCCTAGTTAACTTCTCGAACTGTGATCCGGATTGCCTAGAAATATGGTTAAAGTTAACTGAATTTGTTTTAGTAAATATAAATGCATTTTAATATAAAAATATCAGGTCAATGAATAGTGAAACAATATTTTTCAAGTTCCTGTAGTACATTTTTTACTGGTATTTTGTCTAAATAGAGGAGAAAAGGGAGCAGGCATCTTTAATAAGATATATAAAAGCAGAAATTGACAACAGTCACACAATTCATGAAGATGAACACTGTAATATGAAATGTAAATTAATTACAGTCAAACCAGATGTTCTCTTACATTGACCTTGCAATGTGCTGATGCAGGGTCCACTTGGAAATATTTTTTCGTTTTTAACCTGTCAAAGTGATATGCTGCAAGTTGATTGATTTGTTTTCAAATGTTCAAGGTTTTCTGCTGAAACTTGCAACTTTCAAACATAAACAAATGTAAAAATAATCGCAAGCCTAACAACGGTGGCTGGCAAACGGCAGTATTTACCCTGAAGTAATTACTTCCTTAAACTGAAGTAATATTTTGAAAACTTATTTACAATTGCTTGAAAGAAGGGGAGCCTTTATGGAAATCCAGCAAAAAATCCAAATAATTAATACTCAGTGCACATTTGCAACTTGCTCAAGCGAAGTTGTCAAGTTGACAATCAACATAACATTGCAAATATGTTTGAATGTTGTGGTGCAACATTGCAAAGTCGCACGTAAGAGCCGTAAGAGCACACCCGGTTTGACTGTAAAACAGCGCATACAAAATTCAGTAACTGTAAAAGAGTCTGTACAGTAGCTTATATTGTTTGTAAACTCTTTGTTAGGGTAGCTTCAAAACCCTGAAATAAACAGTTACTCGCTACAAAGTTACTTGAACACAACATGAACGCAACGATAAAAAACTAGAGCAACAGTTATACAAAGTCATGCAGTAAATATAAAATATAAAATATGAGCTTAATTAGTTGTCGCGGTTTATTGACATTGTTCTATTTTAGTGACAACCTCCTCGCTGTCAAACGAAATTTTTATTTTCTCCAACAGCAGCAACTTTTCCGTGATCTGATCTTCTGATAAAGAACTTACGTCCAGTATACGCAATGATTTTTCAATTACTTCAGAAAATACAGTCAGGCTCAATACTGTATCAGTATGATCTTCAGCGAGGATCGTAATTTTACAAGCCACCATGACTTCACAATTGTCAAACCTCATTCTATGACCACAACGGAGGCACTTAAGGATATTTGTCTGCATTGCGGGTGGAATTTTTGCCGAGCACTGAACGCAACTTCTAAATTTTTCAACATCAACTGACCTTATCGATTCGATCTCCATTGTTGTATCTAATGGTGGTAGCAGCATTTCGAGGCCACTGGAGTCGTCTAGTTGTTCCAGAGCGTCACCTTCTTCTTGGATAAACCGAGTTGTGGGGGTCGTAGTGAGGAATTTGCTGTGATCACGAACTCTCACGCCGACGTTATGCAGCTGGTAAACAAAGCCATCCTCGACGTTCTGGATTTCGTCTTCCCAGATTGTTATCGGAAGCGCGTCAGTGTTATCGGTTATAGCACATTTCAGCATGTTCAGATTGTTCCTTCCCACAACCTCTGGTGTACTCCCTTTCGTAAATTTTCCCTTTATGTTCACAAAGGAGCCAATTTCACTTTCTGAGAGGACTACAGACAACGGAGTTATCTTCCCTTCCTTCTCCTCATCTGCCAAGTACTGAAAGCTATATTCAGACGAGGCAGGCACCTGAACGACAGTCATATCGTTAATGCGTATCTCCTCCTCACCACTTCCATCCCACGTTGGGCCTACAAGGTAATTGCTGATTTTTACGGGGGTAATTGTCTTTTCTTTTTCTACGAAGATATTGTACTTCTCCTTCGAAAAACAAACGGCCCTGACGCGTTTGTTCGCTGCGGTTTGTAGTTGCATGTCGAACCACTTGCATTTTTGACCTTTGCGGAGACTGGATAAATTGTGAACATAACCAATCACTGGTTCGTTCTTCTTTTTTGGCGATGATCTCGGAGATGGTTTTGGAGAAAATGTTTCTCGCTTTGCTCGTTTTGGAGATGACATGATCGATCTATAGCAGAATAATACGGTACGGTCCAAACAGCGCAGAATGTAGATACTGTAAGAAATGACTTTGCTAAACCGTAAACAGGATGACGTGACGATGATCAGGTGATCAGGTGATCAGGTGATCGCACACATGTGCTCTCACATGCAGACTGTAAGTGTATATAATATAAATATTATATTATATCAAGATACTTGCTAGCGACATTAGTGACCAATAAACTATGTCAGTGAACACACTGAACACGTCCAAGAACACTCGACTTCAAACAATTGATCAGACATCAGAAAAGCGAAGAAAGCATAAAGATTTATAATACCATTTTAGCACGCATCAGTTTCGCAAAGCCTGACGGGATGACGTAATGATTGCCATTTCGAAACATAGACAAAAAAAACGGAGCCGAAACCTATACTCGTTCTACCATAGGTAGCCCGAGTAATAAATGTACACCAGTTACAAAAGTGCAAATGATCATCAAATGTAAATTGTTATAGGGTTGTAGAGACAACCCTAGGCTAATGCTATGGGTCTATTTCTTATCTAAGAAAGTGTGGGGCTTCCAAGAAACCTTCTAATAATGAACCAAAGTATACAATATACTACCATGCATACTGTCCATACTAACCAACTGAAATATGGACTTTGTAGGGCTTGGAGCAAATTTTTCTAGGGCTCTTGTCCATGATAAAAATACAGCAGAAAAGTGGCAGATGTACTGTAGTGAGGGTACTATGTCTTCTTGGAATCTTTAACCATGACACATGCAGGTCGAAAATGGCCACACTATAAGATGGAGGCATGAAGCCAAGCTTGTGATAGGGCTTCAATGTTTTGGTTGTGGAGCACTAACAGGTTCGGGAGTTGCCCACTCCACTCCATTCCAATTTCTTATTCAATTTTGCTTTCAAGCAGGCTACAGTATCAGTACAGTATAGGCAAACAATGAAGGAGTGGTAAGGGCAGCCCCTCCCAAGTTACAGTAGTGTCTAAGCAAGAAAATGTTACCTAATATTTGCCAATTAATTTGCTTAAAAGAGCAGTTTCCATCTCAGTTGCAGATTAATTAATATAAAAATATATAAACCTACCTATTTAGTGATACCTTCACATTATCACC
Organism: Corallium rubrum; assembly: GCA_964035015.1. Classification (NCBI taxonomy): domain Eukaryota; kingdom Metazoa; phylum Cnidaria; class Anthozoa; order Scleralcyonacea; family Coralliidae; genus Corallium; species Corallium rubrum. The sequence goes on from CAXIUP010000005.1 coordinate 168,226, forward strand.
AAGCCCCAGACCTCTTGCTGTTTGTCGTATACCAGCACGTTCACTAAAGAAAACAGTAATACAGGTTCAGTAATAAGAATACCGATATAGTTCCAAGTCTTTTGATGAAACTATATTTTCTTTTTTGTATTATTTTAAAATAATATAATATAATACAAACTTTTGAAATGCAATTTGCTACAGGACCCCTACAGAGTTATAGATGTCATAATATATTGGTCATAATTAATGCCACTTTGACTAGCTTGTGCTGCATTATAGACTGACTAGACTGGTCAGTCTGTACAGTATAATATAAAATATGTTGTCAATGCCCAGATTGAATCTTAATAGCCAAATAACAAGACAATTTTGTCAATTTGTTAAACAATAACTATCATAACAAATTAATAAACCACTGCAATAGCCAAATTCATATTAGAGATGTCAGAGATGGATTGGTCGAGATGGCCGGTAAACTCTTGTCAGATGGACCAGATGGGATACTCATCTAACTTGCTGTTATAAACTTTCCCATCAAAACAGGACAAACAGAGGGGACAGTGACAAGTTTCCCATCTCTACTATGAATCCAGCTATTAATATGTCCATTACTGACCTTTGCATTCCCTTAATATATATACAGTTACAGGTCTTACAGTGTGGATTTGATAATTATCATAAGGACCATAAGGTCCATAAGCATTTTGAATATTGGTCTGCTATTTTTTAATAATTTATTAAAACTAGCAGAGAAATTTTATATAGAGACTATAGACAATAGCAAAATTGTTGTATAAATCCACTCTTGAGAATTTCACAGATCCATACTGTTGAGAATTCTCACAAAGCAGAACGGACAGAACGCAGTTGATTACAACCATTTTAATAAAAGCCCATTGTATTTGAATGTACGCCCTGCAAACTGCTTAATAAAATTTCAAAATGGCTGCCATAATAAAATAATAAATTATGCAAATGATTGGACTGATTGGTATTAAAATATGTAAATATGAGCCTTTGTGCCCTTTATAATGCCTCATTTGCATATATACAGGCACAATAAAAAACTTCATTGATGTTAAGATTCGACCCATGAAGACCATGAACGTTCAGAACATATATTAGCACAGCAGATCTTCTAAAGTCTATAAGTATCATATTTCCAAAAGTAAAAATTATATCATGTACTCACCAAATAGTTTCTCGTATTTTAGAAAGACGCTTCTCGTTTGGGTTCACTTTGCACCGGAATTTATTTTTCTTTCTAAAATTTTCTCCTCCTTTCCCTTCCTCGTAAAAAATGGCCACACAGTTGATTATAACGTCTGCGTTCTCTGACTCTACTTCGCTTGCCATCACTCCGAAGTTCACTAGCCGAAGGTTTCTTGCCCGATATCGATTGCAAGATTCGTGTTTCCATGGAAACAAGAACCTGAAAGTCGACATTCATTGGATAACTGCTAATTGCCAACTGATCTGTAAAAACACTGCTTGGAGATCTTTGAGACCTTTGACAATGGCCGACTGACCAATTAGAAGCAAGTGAATCCAAGAAAAACATAACTATAACACCGCAGCAAAACACTTTTTCACCGATTACCACGTTCTAAATTCACAAAAACCGAAAACCGCCTCTTTCTGTAAAACCGCAATACCGCGAATAAAAATTTGAATTTCCGCAAAACCGCAGAAAAATTAACGCAAAACCACATCACTGCAAACCCTTACGCCCCCCTCTATTAGAGACGGTCTAAAAAAATTGGTGCTGCTTTTCTCTCTACAAGAGAAGTTAGTTCACAAGAATGTGTTTACAGATGGGTTTACAATGCCTGAACTTTGGTTGAGACAAATATTTCCAAAAACAGTTTTTGTTAGTACAGATTTTCCAGAAAAATGGGTATGTGTGACTAAGACACAAGTGGAGCTTGATGAACTAGATGATGATAGTACATATATCTTTAAGTCAAATAATTCAGCGTTAAAGCATTAGACCAACATCAATTCCAGTTGTTGATAAATTGTCTGGCAGAATTTGCTGCATATTACTATAAAGATTATAAAATTGATTATAGTGAAACAAAAGATTGCCAACCTGATGTTCTAACAAATGACTTGGTTGAATTGCAAAGTACCATAAGTGATGCAACACAATGCCTTTCCAAAAAATAAAATTAATACCAATGAACACATGAAATGTAGAAAGGCTGTATTAAGGTACCATACACCAAATAAAAGAAAGGAACCAGAATCTTATTTTCACCATTTACTTATGCTCTACATGTATTATCCATGGCGAGATGAAAGTAATCTAATGGCTTCAGATCAAACATATACATCAAAGTTCTATGAACCTGATGTTCAAGCTATTGTTGAGCACAACAGAGCAATATTCGAACATGATGCCGATGCTGTTAGTGAGCCTCTTGAAGTATTAAAATCTAATCAGGGCAATACTATTCGTTCACTTGATTCAATATTATTCGTTCACTTGATGCAATAAATGATCAAGAAAATGGAGATGTGCAAGTTGAAATGCAAGATGACTCAATCCCAGATAAATCATTTAATGAACAATTACCATCACATCTTGACTCAACACCACAATCTAAACAGCATACTTCGTCTGGAGTAATTACTTCTTACAACCGACCAACAGAGATCTCTGATGACATATTACGCCAAACTGTAAGGTCCTTGAACATGGAGCAACGTCATGCATATGATACATTTCTTACATGGTGCCGCGACACAACGAAAAACATGAACAGTTTAAAACCTGTTGAAATAGAACCAATCTATCTTTTCTTAACTGGTGGTGGACGTGCAAGAAAAAGTCACTTGATTAAAACAATATACTATACAGCAGTTAAAACTTTTAGACACCCTCCTATTAACCCAGAGTTACCAACAGTTCTTCTCATGGCACCAACAGGTGTGGCTGCAATAAACATTGATGGAACAACGATAAATACTGGTCTTGCAATTGCCAAAGAAACTGGTGATAAGGTACCTGCAATGTCAGACCAAAAGAAAACACAATTAAGACTATCACTGTTTGACCTAAAGCTTATAATAATAGATGAAATTTCTATGCTTGGAAACACAAGCTTACTTCATATCCATCAAAGATTAAAAGATATATTTGGCACCACAAGTTCTCTGCTATTTGCAAGAATTACTATTATAGTTGTGGGTGATCTATGCCAACTTCCACCAATACGTAAGAGATTTGTATTTGACACTTACAAAAATTATGCCTATAATCCATGCCACCCATGGAAGGTCTTCAAAATGATAGAACTTAATAAAATCATGAGACCGAAAAATGACCAGGCATTTATTGAACTTCTTAACAGAATAAGAACTGCTACTCAAACAGAAGATGACATTAAGATAATCCAAGCAAGATCAATAACCCCATCTGATCCTAATTATCCATCAGATTCACTTGATATCTGGGCTGAAAATACTCCTGTAGATGAACATAACAAGAAAAAACTAGAAGAACTGTCTGGATCCTTATTTACTCTTAAAGCTAAAGATCAATATCCAACAAATGTAAGGAAACAAGATATTGATGGAGTATTAACAAGAGGATGGTCTGAGACAAGTGGACTTGATTATGAAATTCTGATTAAACAAGGTGCTAGAGTAATGCTTACAACAAATATCAGTATTCCAGATAGACCCGTCAATGGACAAATGAGAACTGTCTTTAAAATTGATGTCAATCAAAATACCCCAAAACCAACTGTTCTCTATATCTAATTTGATGACTCAAATGCTAGTAAAGACTTAAATAACACTTGTGGCAACCATTTTGTAAGAAAAAACAAAGTAGTTCCCATTGAACCTGTATTAGTAAATTTCAAAAGAATACCAGGTAAAGCATCTTCCCCAAAAATACAGAGTACAATTCCCTGTTACACTTGTTTGGGCATGTACTGTACATAATGTTCAAGGACTAACACTTGAAAAAGTTGTAATTAGTTCTGACTTAATAAAAGAGAGAGCACTTTACTATGGACAAATTTATGTTGCCTTAAGCCGTGCAACTTCTTTACAAGGTCTCTCTATTTTAGGACAAATTGAGAGTAAACATGTTAAAGCAAATCCTAAAGTTCTTCAAGAATACCAAAGACTACGAAATGAATGTATGGTTCCACATTTAACTGTACTGCAAGACGATTTCAATGTTTTGACCATATCACATCTCTCAAAAAATAGGTACGCAATGCGTACATGTGACTACCGCTGTTAAGTACAGAACAAGATATAGACTTGAAATGCATGAAAATGTGTGAAAAGCACAGACACACACACACACAAAAAAATGGTGGATAAATCCTAGCTAGAGAACCACTCTAGTGGTGCTTTGAACAACCCAATTTAACTTTTATCCACTGTGGATAAAATTTTATCAGTGGATATTATCAGTGGATAAAATTTTATATTAGGTTGTTCAAAGCATGATTAGTGCTGTTCTTTAGCTAAAACTTATCAACTAGATAAGCTATCTTGGTCTTGTACAACTCACCCCAGATCATATACATATAGATTATTCTTGTGGAAACACCGTAAAAGATTTGTTTGCTAAGCTTTCAGCCTGTTGACTCAGGCCGAAACTGTTAGCAAACAAATAATTTTCATTGTGTTTCCACAAAAATAATCTATATACATTATCGCCTTGAAAACTTTCAAAGAATTAATCACTCCAGATAATCAACATTGTGTTTCAAAACAACATTTTACCTGCCATAAATATGCTGTCAGTGGCATTCACGTGTAATGCACATCACTAATATTTTGTGATTCTGCTAGTATTTTAAATAACACAGTACAACAATACTCAGTATTGTAGTTTCAACAGATATATTTCTTCATTTCAATGCTTTCAACATATTCAAGGCTTTAAGTTTCCCAACACTTCACAATAGCTTTACAACAATTTCAGTGTCAAAATATACAATTGGTGGCATGTAGATTATAGAATGTTTCTGTACTTTCACAAGAGTTAGACTTCTGGTGTATCTACTATTCTGTGGACAGATCACTGTAGCAGCTATGGTGTCCACAAACGTTGATTTCTTAATTTCATTATACAAGATATCGAACAACACTAAAACAAGTAAACAAAGCACCAAGTCAAGGTTTTGTAATGTCTATGTAACAGCCAACATATTTTGCTTAAACTAAATTAATCTAACCTTATTTATACTGGATAACTCTATCAGTTATATCTAAACAGTTATCCTCCGAGGTCCAGTACGGGCCCACCCTCATTGGTCCTGTGGTGTTTGGTAGAGTCAAACTGGAAGCACTCTTCTCGCATGTGGCCAAGGTGAATTATTTTAATCAGATAACTGCACCGTGCAGATATTGAACCCAGCTCACAGAGGTGAAAGGCACGTGCACTAACCACTATGCCACCAACACCACCTAGCATAAATTTCTTATATACAATGTATATAGTGTAAATACAGGGCACTGTGATATATACTTCTTGAACTCATTAATAATTCACAAACCAAACAGATAGGAAAATCATAAGCGAGACAAAGGTCGATCATGAAACAATGAAAGTTGTGTTTGCTCTAATATCAAAACACCTAGCTCGAAGTTGGTTAAAACACACTTCTCATCACTCTTAGTGTATGCACTGGTGTATGATATATACATGTACTGTACATGCAGTATAAACATGAGTCACTGACCAGTGAGCACAACACACAATTCAACCAAAATTAAACTTAAAAAGCGATTTTATCATTATAAATAATTTAGGTATATATCAGTTTCTTCGATAAAAGAAGGTTGAAGGCCCAACTTCTAGCAAAAGCTGAATATTTCTAGTACTGCTATAAGTACAGTACCCTGTTTCCGATCAAGTACTTATAGATTTTGTATATAGTATATAAGATAAACAACGTCACAGTTTTGAAACTATTTCTTACCTTGTATAAACTGATCAATGTGGACAGAAACCGTTCCAAGAAGAAAAGATTTGCAAAGTAATAATTAACACTTTCAAAAATCAAAACTGTCATCGAGAGAGCAACCAAAATGCTTGCCAAAATGCAAAGACGAGATTCACTTTAGTTTATTCCCCGCGAGGCCACGAAAACAACTCGAGTACTTCCCGAATACTTGGCGATCAATGGCGATCTTCTTGACTAAATAGCGATCGCGTCGAATATCTGGCGATGGCTGCACGAGTATGACGTAAGTGCGGTCCAAGACAATCGCGCAAGCAACACGCCGACATTATGGCTACCGCTGACAGGTCAGCGGTAGTCACAAAAACATAGCATCGATATTAAATTTGATTTTCAATAATTTTCAATAGTGATGTCATAGCTCTTACTGAAACCCAATTATTAGCTCAAGATTCTCATGATGAAATTGTCAATAATCTCACTCCTTTCAAACTGCACCTTCAAGATCACAATACCGATAAATATTCAAGTATGGCACTGCACAAGAAATACTGTAGAGATCAAACACTACGAATATTTCTCTTCACTAAATGCACTAAAATTTTCCCTGGTGTACAGTAAATCACCAGAAATACAAATTTTTCTTTTGTTATATCGGAAACAAAGCTCCAACATCTTACAATATGTACATTGTTTGAAATACATGCTGAATAGTTATAGTATCGACATTCTTGATGATTTTAATATTAATTACTAAAGGACAATCAAGGTAAACCACTTAAATCTTTAATGGAATCTTTAAAATACACTCAGATTGTAACAAAACCTACGTTTATTTCTTCTGGTAGCTTATTAGAGCATGTGTATGTTAATAGGTAAACAGTATCTCAAATAATTCAGAATTATGTAGTCAATATGTATTATTCCGATGGTGATGCTATTAGAATCGCAGTACAATATTGCAACCATTAACATTTCGGTCACATTCAATCAAAAAAGGTATTTATTTAAATTCCAAATATAGCTGGGCATTGTCAACAAGTTTTACTTGCCAAAGCAAGGCCCTCAGAGATGCATCGATATTCCTCGATGCGTAGCCCTGCTACGATGCATTGGGATGGGCGACTACTTGTATATAATAAATGATATTGGGCATTTCACTCGATTCATAGCATGTTCTAAGGATTTAGGGTGAAGGAAAATTCGAGTGTAGAATATATACATTTTAAGACCAAACCGGGAGCAGTTGCGAAAAATGCAACTACACAGGCCCTCCGGCAGGAATTGAACCCACGACCTTGCGATTCTAGTGCAATGCTCTGACCACTGAGCCACGGAGGCCGTTGCCGAGAGCTTGATCGCGAGTTCTGTATATATAATAAGGTGGTAATGCCAGGAGAGAATTGGGTATATTATAAATGATATTGGGCATTTCACTCGATTCATAGCATGTTCTAAGGATTTAGGGTGAAGGAAAATTCGAGTGTAGAATATATACAATGTGACCTTTTATAGTTCAAAGTTCCCATGCATGCCTAGCTTGCTTCGACTAAGCCACATTCTCTTTCTGTTCCATATTTATAGTCGTTATAGAATATCTGAAGTGTCCTTATTTGATCCTATCATGAAATGGTTCACCGATGGTTGGACAAATTGGCCTATTAAACCGTCAAATGGTGTCATTGACCAAGTTAAAGTGAAAAGACTGGCCATATGTATTTATAATAAAAGAGCAGGAAAACACTGGGGGCTGGAGTGAAGGCATTTCTCATCGATACCAACTGCTCAGAACTTCAGTTGTACTGTTATGAACAAGTAAGTGTCCAAGCCAAGCCAAAAAAGTTTCCATAATATTCCGGCTTCGGATGTATACAGCGCCGAATTAGCTTTGGACAACCTGACCGACAAAAGACAAACAACAAAGAACAACGTTTACCATTGGTAAACGGCATATAATGCGCATGTTCTGTCATTCGTCTCTCTCTATTAAGAAACACTGTGGAGTGGTTTAATCAAGTACTCTATTAAATAACTCAATAAATATTACTACGTGGCATAATCCCCGAGACCGGGCGCAAGGGCCGAAGGCCCGGAGCTGCAAGCGCGTACCTATTTTTTATTCAAGTAGCTCTAAAGATTAACTACGTCGCGCCGTTTTCGTGCACCACCATGAGGCATTTCCACGTGGACCACGTTAACGTTGACCAATTCGTCTAACGTAAACTGTGTGTTCGATTGGACAACACGTTCAACGGCGGCCAAGAATTTCCCGGGAGTTGGACGGTCGCGAGGAATATCTATATCTGTATATCTATATGTCTATATATCTATATATCTGTATATCTGTATATCTGTATATCTGTATATCCGTATATCCGTATATCCGTATATCCGTATATCCGTATATCCGAATATCCGTATATCCGTATATCTCTATCTCTCTATCTCTCTATCTCTTCCCTATCTCTCCCCTATCTCTCCCCACCTCTCCCCACCTCTCCCCACCTCTCCCCACCTCTCCCCACCTCTCCCCACCTCTCCCCTTAACCTCAAAATGAATAAGCATTCAGAAATTTCTATTAGTGCCTGGAACATAAATGGCTTGAGTCATAAAACAATGGGTGATAAACTGACAAATCAGGATTTTGTTAATAGTGTAAAACACAATGACTTTATACTCTTAACTGAAACCTGGTCGGATACAGCTACTGCTATTCCTGGTTTCAAGGCAGTCTCCACATGCACAGCAACTCCAAAATCAAAATCAAGTTGCCGTAAATCTGGTGGTATCACTTTATTATATAAAATTGAATATGACAATGTGGTCACAATTGTAAAGCAAACAAAAAACTATTTGTGGTGTAAGATCAGTAAAACCATTACTAGTTCTAATAATGATCTATATTTATGTGGAGTATACATTCCACCTGAAAACTCACATTACTTTGATTGTGAGATATTTGATAATCTAGAAAATGACATTATATATTTCTCCACAAAAGGTAATATAATGATACTTGGAGACTTTAATGCTAGAACTAGCAAATGCATAGATTATGTCTCCAGAGAAGGAAACAATTTCATCAATGATATAACAATATCATCTTTTAATCCCCCAGAGCGTCAAAGCTTTGATAGTACAATCAATAGCCATGGAAAACGTCTCCTTGAACTTTGCAAGAGTTGCAATTTTAGAATCTTAAATGGTAGGACCAAAGGAGACTCACTTGGTAAACCTACATTCCATGGAAAAAATGGAACAAGTGTAGTTGACTACATAATCTGTGACCAAGAACTATTTCAAACCATTAATAATTTTATTGTTAAAGCCCCAACTTACTTATCTGATCATAGCCAAATAGTCACATGGGTAAAGAATAATTATTTGCACAACCCCAGTACATATAATGAAAGTGACAGGATACGAAATTTCTCAGAAAAACTACCTCTACAATTCATTTGGGAAGATAGTGCAGCTGAATCTTTCTTAGAAAATTTAAAATCTCCTCACACCCAAAACAACCTTACAACATTCATTAATTCTGAATTCCCTCAATCAAAGGATGGAGTTGATAAATGTGCCTCTCAATTTCAAAACATTATTCTTGAAAATGTAAAAAAGTCATTCAAAATTAAAAAAATGAAACACCGACAGAAAATCACAAATGTTATGAACAAAAAATGGTTTGATAGAGAATGTAGACTAAAAAGACACAGTGTTAGGAAATTGGCAAACCAAAAACACAGGGATCCCCTAAACAATGAGTTGAGAAATGCCTATCACACCGTCCTAAAAGATTATAAAAGTTTGCTAAAACAAAAGAAAGAAACTTTTTCTAAAAAAAATCTAGAAGAACTAGAAAATGCCGCTGAAAATGAACCCAACTTGTTTTGGAAAAAGCTTAAAAACATGAGTGATAATCTAACTGATAATCCAACTGAATCAACCCCAATATCTGATCAAAACTGGTATTCCCATTTTGAATCATTACATTCCAAACACAATCTTGGCAATGAACAACAACATCTGGTTGATGTCCTTAAAGATGCAGAATCTACCAAAGATCAACACAATAATTTAGATGAACTGATTACAAATGATGATATTCTAAAGGCAGCACTAAAACTAAAAAATAAGAAATCTGCATACATGGATAGAATAAAAAATGAAATGATTAAATATAGTGTTAATATTCTCCTTAAAGGATATCGTAAACTTTTCAACCTTATTCTACAGAGTGGAAATTTTCCTGACCTCTGGTGTGAGGGTCTAATCACGCCAATTTTTAAATCAGGGGACAAGTGCGATCCCAATAATTACAGAGGAATTTGTGTGACTAGTTGCCTTGGAAAATTCTTCTGCTTGATTCTTAACGAACGTCTAACAAAATTCTCACTAGATAACAATCTCATCCACCCCTCACAAATTGGTTTCCTATCTGGACATAGAACGGCTGATCACATATTTACTATGAAAACCTTGATTGACAAGCATGTTAACCAAAACAAAAATGGTAAAGTCTATGCATGCTTTGTTGATCTAAAAAAAGCATTTGACTCAGTTTGGCATGATGGACTTTTTTTAAATTACTTAAAGCCAAAATAGGTGGAAATTTCTATAGCTTGATAAAAAGCCTTTACTCTAATTCAAAATGTGCAGTGAGACAAGACAAAACCAGAACCCCTTTCTTCACATATTCCAAGGGAGTCAGACAAGGTTGTATTCTTAGTCCACTGTTGTTCAACATTTACATCAATGAAGTGGCCACACTCTTTGACAATACATCCTCTGATCCTTTCATACTTCCAAATGGAACAAAACTAAACTGTCTAATGTATGCAGATGATCTTGTTATATTATCTCGTTCTAAATTTGGCCTTCAAAAATGCTTAGACCAACTTCATAATTGGTGCAGCAAATGGATGATGAAAATTAACTTAAAAAAGACAAAAATTATGATTTTCCAGAAAGGTACTAGAAAATCATCACCTCCAACTTTTATGTTGGGCAATGACATTGTCAACATTGCACAAGAATATTGCTACCTTGGAATCAAATTAACACCAAATGGCAAGTTCACAATAGCCCTCCAACAGCTTGCTGAAAAAGCATTGCATGCCTTATACAAAGTAAGAAAACACCTTGACCTCCATTTACTACACCCTAAATTAGCCATTAAAATTTTTGATACTATTATCTCACCTATTCTCTTGTATAACTCAGAAATCTGGGGGGCCTATCTCAATAATGACTTTAATAATTGGGATAAGTCACCAGTTGAGAGAGTTCACCTACGATTCTGTAAGACATATCTGGGAGTGAACCGCAAAGCCTGCAATATAGCTTGCAGAGGTGAACTTGGAAAGTTACCTTTACTAACAAACATACATAAAAGATTATTCAAGTATGTTATCCACCTAAACATGCTGCCTGAAACATCAATTGCAAAGCAAGCTTTCTTAATTTCTAAAGACCTTCACCTTGATGGGAAAGTCTCGTTTTACTCTAGTGTTATAGAAATACTTAAATGCTATGACCATTCCAACCACATATCAGAACTAGAATCTATGTCCAACCAATCAGTTGCACAACTAACAAAAGATATAAAGAACAAATATATCACATTTTGGAAACACAAGCTCAAAAACTCTGCCAAGCTTTCCTTCTACTGCAAATTTAAAAATGAATACCAGTTAGAAGAATATCTAACCATTACTAAAAATCCAACTCAGAGGAAAAATCTCACACGATTTCGCATAAGCAACCATAAACTCCTTATAGAATATGGTCGTTATCAAAACATTCCCCATGACCAACGATTGTGTAAGTTATGTAATGCAAATGAAATAGAAGATGAATACCACTTTGCTTTAACATGCGAGTGTTACAATACCTTGAGATCTTCTTTCCTTGAAAAATTAACCAATGATTCCTCCAACAATTCCTCTGAAGAGGAACTACATGTAATACTATTACATAACATTATGTCTTCAAGGGATCCAAATATAATTTCCCTTACTGCAAAATACATCGATTCTTGCTTTGTGGAAAGAGAGAACTGCCTTGAGACCAGGTGTACCAATACTTAATAAGTTATTAATTAGTTAATGTACCAAGTAGCCTACATGCAGGCATTACTTTCTGCCTGTTTAGAAAGGAATGTCTGCAAGCAGATGATTAAACTCACTGTTGAATTATTTACTATACTTGACTAATTCATTAATGTATTATTTTTATATATCATATAGTCTGCAGGTGGGCATTCCTTTCTACCTTTAGAAAGGAATGTTTATTTGCGGGCAATATACCCATCAACAGTTGATGGTCAACTTACTTGTAAACGTAAATTCAACATTGTATTTAATCTAAGTAGATTTACTATTTCTTTTCCTCTTTTATAAAATGTAAGCTTTAGCAATACCTGATGTAAAATAGGTCATGCCAATAAAGCTATTATTTACCTTACCCACCTCTCCCCACCTCTCCCCACCTCTCCCCACCTCTCCCCACCTCTCCCCACCTCTCCCCTCTCCTCAGAACTAGAATCTATGTCCAACCAATCAGTTGCACAACTAACGAAGGATATAAAGAACAAATATATCACATTTTGGAAACACAAACTCAGAAACTCTGCCAAGCTTTCCTTCTACTGCAAATTTAAAAATGAATACCAATTAGAAGAATATCTAACCATTACTAAAAATCCAACTCAGAGAAAAAATCTCACACGATTTCGCATAAGCAACCATAAACTCCTTATAGAATATGGTCGTTATCAAAACATTCCCCATGACCAACGATTGTGTAAGTTATGTAATGCAAATGAAATAGAAGATGAATACCACTTTGCTTTAACATGCGAGTGTTACAATACCTTGAGATCTTCTTTCCTTGAAAAATTAACCAATGATTCCTCCAACAATTCCTCTGAAAAGGAACTACATGTAATACTATTACATAACATTATGTCATCAAGAGATCCAAATATAATTTCCCTTACTGCAAAATACATCGATTCTTGCTTTGTGGAAAGATAGAACTGCCTTGAGACCAGGTGTACCAATACTTAATAAGTTATTAATTAGTTAATATGTGCCTTTTTAGAAAGGAATGTCTGCAAGCAGGTGATTAAACTCACTGTTGAATTATTTACTATACGTAACTAATTCATTAATTTATTATCTTTATATATCATATAGTCTGCAGGTGGGCATTCCCTTCTACCATTAGAAAGGAATGTTTGTTTGCGGGCAATATACCCATCAACAGTTGATGGTCAACTTACTTGTAAACGTAAATTCATCATTGTATTTAATCTAAGTAGATTTACTATTTCTTTTTCTCTTTTATAAAATGTAAGCTTTAGCAATACCTGATGTAAAATAGGTCATGCCAATAAAGCTATTATTTACCTTACCTTACCCCACCTCTCCCCACCTTTCCCCACCTCTCCCCACCTCTCCCCACCTCTCCCCACCTCTCCCCACCTCTCTCCACCTCTCCCCACCTCTCCCCACCTCTCCCCACCTCTCCCCGCCTATCCCCACCTCTCCCCACCTCTCCCCACCTCTCGCCACCTCTCGCCACCTCTCGCCACCTCTCGCCACCTCTCGCCACCTCTCGCCACCTCTCGCCACCTCTCGCCACCTCTCCCCACCTCTCCCCACCTCTCCCCACCTCTCCCCACCTCCCGTCACCTCCCGCCACCTCTCGCCACCTCTCGCCACCTCCCGCCACCTCTCGCCACCTCTCGCCACCTCTCGCCACCTCTCGCCACCTCTCGCCACCTCTCTCTCTCTCCCTCCCTCTCTCCCTCTCTCCCTCTCTCCCTCTCTCCCTCTCTCCCTCTCTCCCTCTCTCCCTCTCTCCCTCTCTCCCTCTCTCCCTCTCTCCCTCTCTCCCTCTCTCCCTCTCTCCCTCTCTCCCTCTCTCCCTCTCTCCCTCTCTCCCTCTCTCCCTCTCTCCCTCTCTCTCTCCCTCCCTCCCTCCCTCCCTCCCAAGCTCTCGGCAACGGCCTCCGTGGCTCAATGGTCAGAGCATTGCACTAGAATCGCAAGGTCGTGGGTTCAATTCCTGCCGGAGGGCCAGTGTAGTTGCATTTTTCGCAACTGCTCCCGGTTTGGTCTTAAAATGTATATATTCTACACTCGAATTTTCACCCTAAATCCTTCGAACATATATCGATATATATATATATATATATATATATATATCGATATATATATATCGATATATACACTGTAAAAACTGACTGGTTAAAACAACCAATTTTTTTGGTTGCAACCATTGTGAAATGGTTATTTTAACCAATTATTAATTGGTCAGTTAATGATAACCATATTGAAATTGGTCAAAATGACCATTTATGACCATTTTGAAATGGTTATTTTAACCAAATGGTGATTGGTTATTTATTTATGACCAATGTAAATTGGTCATTAACACCAATTATAATTGGTTGTGTAAAATGGTCATTGCGACCAATTATTTATTAATGGTTAGAATATAAATATTATAAAATGCATATTTTAACCGATTATCATTGGTTACCCTGCTATAACCAATGTAAATTGGTTATTATGACCACTTATCAAATGGTTGTGTAAAATGGTCATTTTCACCAATTATTAATTGGTTATTTGAAGCGATATGAAATAATAATATTATGATATAAACTAGGAGAGCGGTTCTGACCACAAGAGCATGTTTCGATCCTTTCTGAAGAGCCGAAAAGGCCTGCCAGAAATTATACTTCACAGTAACTTATTTCGGCTATATACACGATGTAAATTGCAATCTCAGCTTGACTCGGTAGACGAGAAGCAATCGAAATATTTTGTTATTCATCAAGCCACATTCATACGGAAGTGACGGAGCGAAATTATCGCATATCGGGTTGCGGTCGTGATCGAGTTATATTAACTGAATAAATCGAGTGGTTACACGACGAAAACAATTCCGAGCGCGATAGCTCTCGATCGGAATCCGGACAATGTGGCTTCGTGTATTAAAAGCCGTATAAAATCGGACTATACGGCATCTGACTTCAAGCCACGCTTTACTATTTACACGAATAAGGTTAATAAAATGAATCATACAAATCGGCACTCATGGTACAGGTTGCTTGAATCAAAACTCGATTGCTACCGAAGAAGAGTGTTACGAAATAAATAAAGCGAAGAGTTAGTGTAGCACCAAAGGTCCAAAATATCAAACGTTCATCAAGCTTGAATATCAAACGGATCAATTCCTTCAATATTCAACCAATCACAGGAGACTATTAATTAATGCTCGATTGAGCAGGGGTGTTTTCGCATAGGTCCGCCGCGTGATTAGCCAATTAGCAGCCTCGAATTTTTTTGATCCACTTAATTATTCAATTTTATTCAAATTACGCTCGCTGCTCGCATTCAAGCTTTGAAAGCGTTGTCGACACGAGGAGAGTTAAAGAATGGTATATATCAACAACAAATTTCACCGAAGAAAGACTGTTCTTCGACTTCCTTTGCTGAATACCTCGGACAGACTAGAAACGGAACACTTTCCAGCGAGGAAGATCGCGACAATGTCTTGTCTTACCACGAACTTCTACGGAATTCTTCCCACCGATTAGGCGAACTCTATTTGCGTTGCTGGGCTTTGGAATCACACGCACAAACACCGAAGGAATAATACGCATAAAGGATGATTACTACATTATATTCGAATACGGGATCATAACTTCCGCTTCTTGTGACAATTGTGTCAGTGGACTTGATGATGGTAGAAGAGCAAGGCCGCGAGAACCTACGAGTGTCCAGTATTATTCCGGTTGGTGTTGTGAATTGACTTGCTAAATGTTAATGACTATAATGCTTTATCTAGTTCAAGTTAATTGTTAAATTTGCTCACTAAGCCTACTTACATGCTTTAGCCAAATTATTGGGATTGTGATATCGATGGAGAGCTATATTTCGCTCGCAATTTGGGTACTTTTGGTCGTGTCTCACTCGATTTATTTAGTGCGGCTTTACTTAAAGGCTTAAGAGTTAAGGCAAGTGCGATGACTCGCGATCGCAATCCCTATAATTTGGCTCCGTGTAAATGGGGATTTACTTATGTTCTTACATTATGTGTAGTAAACTGGTTCAAAATTGTTATTAGGAAGATTCTGTAATTGGATTTTCCGATGTAGTAAAGACTTGTTCCACTCCAAAGCTTGTGTCAACAGGATCACTGGTCGAAATTAACTCCCTGGCACTTGTTGCTGAAGGGATGGTTGTAGTAAAATTTAAATCCATCAAGATTATGAGTGCTATTCTCTGTTTTCTTGCTGGGTATTATGTTTTTAACGCAGAATATCCAAAGGGTGCAAGTGGGCAAAGCAAGAATATATATTTATTTCTTGAACATTTGTTTTAAAAAAGCTAATGTTTTGCCAATGGGTGTTGAAAACTTTCTTTCGAGTTTGTCGTGATATCTATGTTTATAGGTATAAGGTGGAAAACTTGTAAATTGTATATATACATGCGTGTATATTGAGTAACATACACGGTAAAAACTGACTGGTTAAAACAACCAATTTTTTTGGTTGCAACCATTGTGAAATGGTTATTTTAACCAATTATTAATTGGTTAGTTAATCATAACCATATTGAAATTGGTCAAAATGACCATTGTGAAATGGTTATTTTAACCAAATGGTAATTGGTTAGTTATTTATAGCCAATGTAAATTGGTCATTAAGACCAATTATAATTGGTTGTGTAAAATGGTCATTGCGACCAATTATTTATTAATAGTTAGAATATAAATATTATAATATTTATACTATTTTAACCGATTATCATTGGTTACCCTGCTATAACCAATGTAAATTGGTTATTGTGACCACTTATCAAATGGTTGTGTTAAATGGTCATTTTCACCAATTATTAATTGGTTATTTGAAGCGATATGAAATAATATTATTGCAACCATTATGAAATGGTTATTTTAACCAATTATGAATTGGTTAGTTAAATATGACCAATACGGAATGATTGTTACAACCAATTATTAAATGGTCATAATTTTGCAACCATTATGAATTGGTTATCTTGACCAATTGTCAATTGGTTAGTTAGCTATAACCAATGTAGAACAGTCGTTGTGACCAATAACAATTGGTTTTAGTCTTTGCAACCATGGTAATTATAACCAATTATTAATTGGTTGGCTTGTAACCAAAATAGAATGGTTGGCTATAACCAATATAGAATGGTCAATATAACCAATTATCAATTGGTTAGTTTTTGCAACCATTTTTTTAACCAACATTTATATATGGTTTGTAGTTGGATATACACAAACAAAAAATGGTTGCACAACACTGTATAAAAATCTATTTCACATATGTAGTTAAATAAAATTATTATTTATTAAAAACTTTAAGTTAAATTATGATATATATACCGATACACTATATATATATAAATAATATTATTTACAAATTATTTACAAAAGAATCAGTTTTTCAAATGGCATGCAAAAAAACATTCAGTTTTTGGGTAAAATATATCTAGGTGCAACATATAAAACACCATTTGCAGAGGTGCATCCAGATGGCTTTGTTGTATGAGCAGGAAGATACATTTGTAGCTCATCAGGTCTTAAAAGAAATGACTCTGAATCAACCGGTCTTCGCACCTCATATGCATGGAAGTGACTTGCAAATGAAATGGTTACAAATGCTTTCAACATAAAATAAATCTTATCTGATGAAACTACAATCATGGTTTGAATCGATGCAAACTGAGGTAGATCATTACACATTGCAGTGAAAATTACAGCTCCAAGTCTGTATTCTGTCCCATGGACTGTAATCTTTTTTAACCTGGAAACAAGAAGAATTAGACATGAATAAAAAATTCAGTAAATATTTATAGTACATTTGGCTACGTTAAAGACATGTTCTTGGTTAAATTTACAATTTCACAATATAATGTACAATGATGTGACAATAGCTGTACATAACAGCCTTATTAATTTACTTACTCTTGAAAGATATCACAAACAGCGAGAGTTCTTTCTATCTCTTTCAACAAATTGAAATATGCAGCATCGCCAGCAACTACTCGTCTCCCACATCCTAATTAACATAATTGTTCAATTGTTGTCAAATTGCTGCATATTAAAGAGTAGAATTAAACAAATGTCATCAATAACTCTATATCACTCATATATATTTCTTTACCTATTGTTGACTGCCTTGTAACAAATTGGTTTTTGGAGCCATTTCTCTCACTATCCTTGGAACTCATTGTGTAGCAACTTCTCATT
The DNA here is from genome assembly GCA_964035015.1 of Corallium rubrum. Classification (NCBI taxonomy): domain Eukaryota; kingdom Metazoa; phylum Cnidaria; class Anthozoa; order Scleralcyonacea; family Coralliidae; genus Corallium; species Corallium rubrum. The sequence goes on from CAXIUP010000005.1 coordinate 186,445, forward strand.
TGGTGGCGTTCAGCTAATGTGACTGCAACGTTTGTAAAATTCCCCATGTATGCAGCAATTCGTTTAAAGTAGCTGTGTTTTGCTTCATATTGCATACACCATGTGCGTACCATTGGACCAAACCTAAAATTGCAAGATTATAATTCCTAGCTTATAATTTATAATATTATATTATGCATATTAAAGAGTAGAATTATATATATATATATATATATATATATATATATAATTATATATATATACACTGTACTGTATATGTATGTATTTTATAATTAATTATATATATATCAAAATGTATCCATGCTTGTATATATGTGCTGGAAAATGGATAATATAGTGCGTCTTGGGAATTATCGATCTTCCAGGGTATATTTGAGTGAAACCCCACAGGTATTCTTCAATGAATCCCTCCAATACCCCAAGGTAATCCACATCAACTGTTGGTGAGAATATGATATCTACTATCTTTAGTAATAACAGGAAATGTTGCCGCCTCTCATCATCATCAGGAACTGTGCATCCAATTACTAATGGAAGAAATTTCCCCATACACCACATTTGCGCAGCTACAAAGAAAATACATAATAATATTAATTTACAGCATATACCTAATTATATCCTTAAAAGACTGATGTTAAGTAGGCCTTCTGAGCCTTGATCTTAATTGTAAAATATTGTTTGAATTATAGAAGAAAAAATGGCTTAACCATATTTTAGAATTCATATTACTGGTAATATATTAACCCATTCCTGCCTTGGCAAACTTCAACCGTCCCATTTCCTTTACTGAATAGCATTAGCCGGAATAAAATACAGTTGTCTCAAGCAGCAATGTGTTAAATTGAGAGCCATTTACATAGTATCTATAAGGAATTTCGACCTTCTACAGTAGATAGAAAGAAGTAATACTAAAGTTTTATTGTTAACCTCAGTGAAATTTTTTTTAGAATCCTATGCAGGATCCTACACGATCCTGTAGGATCCTACAGGATATTTCACGGGGAATCGTATATATATTTTAATAATTAATACAAACCTTTTTGTCTGAGAGTATTGCTGTCACTCTTCATGGTTTGGCGATTGATAGCAGATGGCTTATTGTTGTCATTGTAATAGCCATAGTCAAAGCAGCGTAACCTTTCATTTAGTTGATCCAGGGTGAAATATTTCTCCTTATACATGAACTCCTTGAGCATTTCCTTGCATTCATATTGAAGGACACCCTCAAGGACATCATGCATGGCATCACCAGGTAAACCATCAATCACATGATAATATCGGGAGTTGCACAAAATGGAGCGACGGCAAACTCCGTACGTTTTGCTTAACTGGTCATCTTCACCCACAAGTCGACAATGACGGTCGTGACCAGCGCTTGTCCGCAGGGTAAAGTATTTCTCAAGGAACTGAAAGAATGGAAAATATTTTTCTGTTACCTCCATCACATACTTATTAAGCAATTAGCTTACACCAAGAGACTATAAAGGGCCTGTTCATGAGTCAGACTAGCCCGGCTAACTGGGCGTCATAATTTGTTGGGAACAGATTGGGCCAATTAGCATGGCAGCTAGAAAAACTCAGCATCTTACACATCTTGGTAATTTAACCAAAATACCATGCTCTCCCTACCCAGGCAAATCTAAATCAGAAATACTGTAACATATGTATTGTAATGTATAATAATTACCATTCTCTTAATTTCATCTGAGGTCCCCTGCAATGTCGGCATTTGAGGTAAGCACCTGACCCTTCTTTGAACCCACCGATAAGTTGTGAGCCTAGATTGTCACCAGAGACAAACACAATTGAACCAGCAAGTAACTGCGGTTTGCCATTAATTTGAAACTGATGGCCACCATCCTAAAATATTAAAATTTTCATTACAATAATTATATACATCCATTCATTTTAAAAACAATACTTTTAAAAACAGCCAAACATTGTTAGTATAGTAAACAAACCATCCACAAAAATCTGTACTTTTTTACAGAGACTAACTCCTTTAAAATAATAATTTGTACAACTAGTTGATAAATATTTCAACACTTTTAGACAACCCATGCTCATTGTCTATGAGAAAGTCAATCCAGCATTTGCATTTACAGTATAGTGCTGTCAGTCTTACTTGTTCAAGGTACTCTAGGTCATTCATGAATGGTTCCAATAATGTATCGATTCCATATTTCTTAATTACTGGTGTTGTTGCAATTAGCAAGAGATGAATAGCATCAAGTTGTGATCTATGCTTTGGGGCAATATTACCAAGTGTTGTAGTAAACCACACCTAAAATGACAATATCCAAAAAAATATAATATTAATTACAATAATACCTGGGGTGAACATTATCATAGGTTTTCTCTTTTACAGTCAAAATGGAAATACCTTCAAACGTCCGTTTCTGCAGTTTGTTGTGTATTACTCTATGTATTACTCTAGATGCTACTGGAATAGTGTGAGAAAAAACAAACAAACAATGAAAGTTGTTGATTTTTTTATTTATTTTCGTTTGTTGGTCTAATTATTCATTGTCTCACAATCAATTGCTCTTTAAAGCTATACTTAAAGGTTATGTACAGTTTCCGAAGTACAGCTTCCTGCAGAAGTGGAAGTGGGAAGGTACATGTATTTCCATTTTGACTGTAACATAGACTTTATAACTTTTCAGGGTATATATAATAATTATACAAATATACAAACCAGTTCATTATACGCCCATCTTTGATCAAGTGCTGGTGCTAAATGCTAATGCACTTTCATACTACGGTTAGGATTGGGTTAGTTTCAGCATTAGTTTCAAGTGTGAAAGTGCATTAGCACCAAGTGCCCACCCCCTTCTTTGGACAAATAGTTCATCCACAAGTATTACTAAAATTGGTTTAAACTTTGTACTGGTGTCTTCACAAAGAACTTGGTTGCTTGTAAAGCAACAAAACTATTAAGCCATTATTTTTTATTATTTTAATGTTTGAGTGGTAAAATTGAAATGTTTTAAACACAGTCTAACTCTTTGTTTAGATGTCCACCATTTTGAACAAATTTTAATTCATATACCAGTACTGTAAAAGATTGAAGTTTATATTATTACATATGTACAGTTACCTCACTAAATATTGCATCTTGATTAAGCATTGCCTCCAAGGATTCAAGTAGTGGTATATAAACAATTTCATCATCTTTTAAAACTTCTTTGTAATTTATCCCTGACCTTCTCCTCTTTGAACAATACCCAAGTGTGATACGTCGAGGTTCCTATAATAATAATAATAATAATAATAATAATAATAATAATAATAATAATAATAATAATAATAATAATAATAATAATAATAATAATAATTAATTATTATAATAATAACAATAATAATAATAATAATAATAATAATAACAATAATAATAATAACAATAGGTAATAATAATAATAACAACAATAACAATAATAAGTTTTAAATTATATGTATATATAGAAAGAATTACTTGAAAATTAACAACATTTGCAACAACATTTCAGGAGCACTTCTATTGCCAAGGTGGCAATACAGAAAATATCATGATTGTTTTTATGTTCCTATTCAGGCACTTGAGTGTAATATATAAATAATACATCTCTGTAAATTTCTGACAAGAATTTACTGTAGATATGCAAAGGAATTCTATTGAGTATGATAAAATGTAAGACATTTTAAACCTAATATACAGTGCATAGGATTCTCTATTGATGGACAGGGGTGTAGCTACTGGATGTGTCACATCCCCCAAAGTTTTTGGAAAACTGACCACTAAAAACCCATAACCTCCCTAGGGGGAGCCGAGAAATGATATGGATGTACTTGGAAAAGTTAGGAAAGCACTAAACAATCTAATGTTTTTTCTTCGCTATCACCTTAAGAACAACTCTCACCATTTTCTTATCCATCCACAACTTGATTGATCATACAATACCATAAAGTTTAACCATTTCTTAAATTAAATATTAATATAAATTCAATAGTAAGTATATGTGTTCAAAAATTACTTACAAGTAATCCAAAGTGTTCTTTAAAGTATGCAATTTGTTTATATCTTGTTGACACATGCCCGAATGGATTGGAAATTGGGTTTTCCTCTGCAAATATATCCCCAAGACCAGGCACCGCATCAAAGTTTATACCTGCATTATGCAAGCAACTTTTCAAATCACCCTTAATCTCCTGTACTGTGTTCTTCACAAGTTCAGTTGAATTTTCAACAATGTCATCTACACATTTTTGTGTGAGAAGGTTAGCCTCTTTAGTTTTTAAAATATATAATGCATTTAGTTGTTTATTACACTCCTCTGAAAGCTGATGTTCATGCATTTCACAATCATATTCCAGGCCATGTTCTTCAACTGGTGGTTCATCTGGAGCTAGTATACGATTATTATCAATCTCCACAGTAAAAGGTGCCTTCAAATCAATATCACTGTGCTTACGCCTTAAATGGCTCTTGTATGAGGTTACCTTAAAAAAACATGCATAAATATCATGAATTACAGTGGTTAATGCTTGTATAAATTATGATATTATTGAGAGGTGTATAAAGCGCAGCTGCTTGATTCGGAAACCTCAGGTTCAATTCCTACAGTAGTTGGGGCTGTCAGATTTTTCATATAAATTTTGACCATTATTCAAACCTCAATACAGGCAACTCCTCTGTTGAGGGAGCACCCCCCCCCTTTAATTCAGTAAAGATAAATCTGATATCCTAGAAGAATCCAATGAGTAAAAAATAGCCGGATGCGGAGATAAACCAATCTGGGATTAGAGGGAGATTGGATTTTAATAAATATAACAACATGAATGACAAACCTTAGTGAAAGAGCAATGACAGCCAGGCACTTCACAAGCGAAATGCAATCCCGGATCGTTTCGATGGACTTGAACTAGATGATGCAACATTTCGAATATTGAAACAGAGAAATATGTGGAACATATTTGGCAGCAAAGGTTGAGCATAGTGTAAAGTAATAAACAATTTTCTTTCTCTTGTCACTCATATTTTTCCCAATGGAACGTGGTTTAGCAAGCAGGCTTTAGCAGCCTCGAACCCATGTTCTTTACCTGAATCAGTGTATCCATGGTGATGTTTTTGCTCCGTGAACACTATTGGTCAATTCGCGATCACATGATTTTCAATCGTGGCATGTGGTCTACCCAGGCCAACAAGCGTCTTTTCATTCTTTGATTCTTTCTTCGTCGCAAAGACTTGCGTGCTCTGCTGGCTGTATTCGTTTACGTTGTTACCGATCGTCTATATTCTTCCTACCGTAAGAAGAATGTCAATCTCTAGACAATCTTCGAATGAGGATGTGATCAATTTCTTGAAGGAGAAGGATTTGAACGATATCATCGAAGAATTTGCAGGTATGTGTCTGTTTAATAGGCTTTGCCTTTGCTGATTACTAGACTGGTATAAATCTATCGTTCTTCGTGCTGTAACAGCGCTGATTTTAAGTTTACATTTGCGATCAAATCGTACCAAGTTATAAAAAGGTTTTTATGGCAAGTCGCTGAAATTTTGGTCTATTTGTTTAGCAGAAAATCATTACATTCCAAGGGTATAAATGATCTCGTTTACATATTTCCCGCGCCATCTTGTTTGTTTTCTTGTTTGTGCCTCGTGGGCTTACTATTGGCTATTATGGCATTTATACAATCAGATTAATATTATCTGCTTAACCGCTGAGTGTTCTGGCATTAATTGCGTTTTGTGTTTATTCTTAAGTGAATGAAGTGGACGGAGGAGATTTTTATGACCTTGAGCAGTCAGACATTTACCAAATGATCCCTCGCTTGAAAATTCGAAAGCGATTCCTTTCTATTTGGAGCGAAGTGACAACGAGGTAAGTTAAGTATAGTATGTGTATTTAAGCTAATTGTGTCCCTAGCTTTTGAAAACTGCTATTTTGCCTGTTTATATCAATGTATTATTCAAAACCAAGTTTTCTTACAAACTATCCTAAACTAGATTGCTGGATTGCTAGCCATATAACATCATGATATCATTTGCACTCCAGTTCAATCCTAACTCAATCTTGACCATCCTTGACTTGTATGCAGGTTTCTTGTATTTTGTATAGGTTTTTCTTGTGTTTAAACCCATTCTTTATAGGGTCTGCTTTGCCAGATTAAACAATTCCTATTTTCAAATCTCGTAGACATTTGACTGCAATGGGAAAAGATGTCCATTGGATGGCCAACAAAAGAAAGATGTGATAGATTCTGTCTGTTCAGACGTTTCTGTGAGAAATTCTTCAAAGAAGGAATCTCTAAGCACATGTAAGGATCCTCTTTCAAGAAGAGCCCTTCTCTTCACATCAGAAAGTCCCTTGGATACACCACTCAGAAGAAGTCCGAGGAAAAACAAAAGCTCTCCTTCAGTTTCTGATGGCAGTCCTGCCACTACCTCTGGTTTAAACAGTGCAGTCGTACAGGAGCAGGTAAAATTATTGTTTGCAATGCTTGTTGGAAATTGAGAAAACACCTTCAAGATGTTGAATTATTTTTGACTGATGCTAACTTGTTTCTGTCTGATACTTACTGGTCAATACCAGTAAAGTTTTGTCTCTGCAGGAATGAGTTTTAAGGGGTTGTGTTGTTTCTTGTATAGTATTCTAATATTTCTACATGGTTAATTTTTAGACAACAAGTGCTTCCCCAAAATATCAGGAATCATCTTCTGCCTGGTTGAATAACTTTTCACTTCCAACAAGGGTAAGTAGTTGTTATGAAGACTTCAAACTACATGTATATTTACTCAGAAAAATTAGTGGGAATCGAATCCACGACCATCCAATCACTGGTGAGACACTCTAACTATTGAGAGATGGTAGAACATAGGTCGATATATATATACATATATATATATATATATATATATATATATTTATTTATTTATTTGTTAAAACTGAATATACATTGCTACTTCAAGTTTCATGCCTGTAGGCAATCTTCAGGCAAAAGTGGAATCCGTACGGATTCCACTTTTGCCTGAAGATTGCCTACGGGCATGAAACTTGAAGTAGCAATGTATATTCAGTTTTAATAAATAAATAAATATCTGCTCTACCAAAAAGTATTGAGCACTCTTCGAGCTATACGCATCAAAATCTGGTTTATCTGGTTTTTCTATATATATATATGTATTTATATATTTCACTTGAGACATTTCACTGCTATTCTAAGTGTTAGTGTAGATGATGTAAATGTCTTAAAGTGTGTGTATAAGTTAGAAAGTGTATGCTAGCTCAGATGTAAGTTGTTATGAAGATGTTCTAGGAGCTATATTTACTCAGAAAATTTTTTTTCCAGTTTCTTGGTGGCTTTTTTTTAATTTTTGGAGTAAATATACCTCGAATAACATCTTCATAACAACTTATATCCGAGCTAGCATACATCTTCTAACTTAAGTAACTTGTGTATGATGACAATTTATGCTTGCATGATTGATTTAAACAAAATGGCTGCCTAATATTCAGTGGTTTCATTAATACATGTAGATGGTTACTGGTGGTTTATCGTCATCTGTTTTACCTCACTGCTGGCTATTTTTGCGTGTTTACTGTAATTTAATTGCTAGTGATACTTAATATTGGGTATAGACACCTACAGCTATGTTTACAAAGAAGCCTGCTATTACAAATATTAATGAAACCTGTGAATATTTGCAATGTGGTCTGTGGACAACATAAATTCCCATGCATTAAGTGTGTATTTTCATGATCTCAAATTCTAGTGGGAGCCTGATGTTGAGCAAGGATTAAAGAAGAAAGACCTTAATCCATCTGAGAGAAATGCTCTTGTACGGCAACTATGTTCCTCGATAATGGCACATACAACTTATCCGAGCAGCCATACAAGAAATCACATTGCACTTTTGCTTGTACAAAAGTATCCCTTTCTTAAGGGATCGTTTGGGGCAGGGCATGTAAGTATAATTTTGTTTGTAACAACACCATAATTATACTATCAAACCTATCATTGTTGGATTGACTGTTTTGCTATAAGTTTTGCACATCTAAATCAAAGTCGAACCAAGTTAGTTGCATCATGTAATTGACATGTGGAACTTATTGAATATTTCATAACTTTGGATGGAAATTTTTATTATATATATATATATATATATATATATATATATATAAATGATATATTATACCAAACACTGTATAATTATACATGTTTCCACAACTGATGTTTCATTTCAAATCATGAAGCAACTTCAATCTCAACAAGAATCTTTTATTGGTAATTCCAGAACCTGTTCACAGGCGAGCAGGGTATTCAACTTAACTGTGAAGTATTGTATATGTATATAGGTTAATACTGCCGAAACAGAGAACGTAAGTGGTCTAACGTTTCGAGCGAAGGCCCTTACATTTCTCTCTGACGAAGGGCCTTCGCTCGAAACGTTAGACCACTTATGTTCTCTGTTTCGGCAGTATTAACCTACTATACCATATTTCGATTGTTGTTTCAACACTGCCTATGCAGCACACTACTTTTATTATAATATATATATATATATATATATATACATCACAGTATATATATATATATATATATACGTGTGGGTTTTGGTCTACGAAACGCAAAGAGTGCTCGATAACATATAGTTAGAGCAAATATAGATTTTCGCTTACCTCAAAAGTCTGCTACATTCTTTTCTAGATGAAACAGCCTGTAGCAGACTTTTGAGGTAAGCGAAAATATATATATATATAATAAAAGTAGTGTGCTGCATAGGCAGTGTTGATGGTGAGCCAGACACTGCAATTATGTTTTGTCTTTCAGCCAGTAAAACTGCGCAATGCAGACTGAGTTGATTTAGACTATAGCATTCTTGATGGTTTATAATTTATGCAGTGTGGTATATCCCACATCAAGTCTTTGACTGATGAGTATTCCTCTTTTGACGTCACTTCCGTCAACTTTCACAGCAAAAAAGTCCATGAAAATGAAATTTTAGAAAAGGAAGATATATTACAAATCTTCTCAGAATATTTCAAATATTCTAAATATGTAAAATCCCCAACCATGACATAGCCACATAGGCACTTTAACTTTTTGGTGAGAGGCAGCGCACTAACAGCACACACTACCCATCCTCCCGAAAAGGACAATTACATGTACAGTAGTATAATATTTATAACAATATTGCCAACAATATTGATTATTGGCAACAATAAGATTGCAACATTGTTTCTATGCTCTCTGTCTACAAGTTTTAATAACCTTTTTTGATGTGCTGGCTTACCATCAGCTACACTGTGCTGACGAGCTCCAAGAGAGCGAAACAGCTGTCCACAGATGCTGATGGTGAGCCAGACACTGTAATGATGTTTTGTCTTTAAGCCAGTAAAACTGCGCAATGCAGTTTAGACTATAGCATTCTTGATGGTTTATATATATATATATATATATATATATATATATATATATATATATATATATATATAATATCTAAGTATTTAGCTTATGTGAAAGTCATGTCTAAACAGGGCCTTAACATTTTTTTTAAATATGTGCTCTACATTCATTTTAGCAATTATGGGCTAAGAAGATTGAAGAAAGAATTTTGAATTTAAGAAGAAGGGCAGCACGAAACGAGAAGAGAAAGTTTCTAGAAGATGGTGTGGTAATTCCTAAGGGGAAACCAGGTCGGAAAAAAAATAAGGCAGGAAAGCCAGCCTTACTCCCTGCAATTCCTGATGGAGAAACAACCGAGACCATGGAAAAGCAGAGGAAAGAACTGGTGGATATGTTTCACAAGAACTCACAAGACATCCTGCGAGTTAAAACTTTGATGGAAAACACATTTTCACAGCGAAGGAGAGATGTGTTATTAAATAACACTCGTGTTTGGAAGCTTCTCCAAGATTATCCTTGGTTAAAGGATTGCAAAGGAATTGAGGTATAGTTGAAGTACACTATTATACTGTATTACTGTTGTTGGAATCAGTGAAGTGAAAAAACCAACCACTATTTACAATCAAACTGGGTGTTCTCTTGTGCTCTACATTGTGTTCTACAATATTCCCATACAACATTGCATTGGTCTGAGCAATTTGTGAGCATTTCTGGAAGATTTATATCAGAAATTCAACACATGTATTTTATTTGAACTACATGTACTATCAATGTGAGTTGCAAAATAGCTTGCAAGACAACACCTGGTTTGACTGTAAGAAATAGGAAGTACCCACCCATATTTACATAGCCTAATCCAAACATGTGGTGGTTTAAGAGAATTCTTTGTTTACGTACAGAAAGAGGCAATCTATTTCTTGCTACAGTAAATAATTTTATTTTATTTTCATTTGTGTTTTAGTTGAAAGCTGAAATAGGAAGAATTCTTGGTAAAGATGATGTTGTCAAAGAAATCAGAGGTATCTGGGCACTGAAGAAACCAAAGCTTTTATCAGCACTAAAAAAATCAAAAAGTGGTGAAGTGCATTGTATTTTGGCGGCCCTTGATGACTGTGCTGTTGCAGATGAAAAAGGTTGGTAATAGATATATGTTCAGACTGCTTTTGTTAGACAAAATACTGATTTAAAGACATAATAGCAGCACATATGCATGTACATCAAACTATTGATGTATCATGGCAGTGAGTGTTCTGATAGCAATTAATCGATTGTATAGTCTGTGCTCAGAGGTCTATAATTAAGAGTGATCATTAATAGTTTACATAAGTACCTGTAGTTCATGGACCTGCATATAAAGGACTTTTGTGTAATGTGTATTTAAAATTTGTCGAAGAGTAGAACAAACAAAACAGCTTTCTATCATCCTAAAAAGCTCTCTAACATTTGCAATGGCAAGAACAGATTACCTAATTGTTCGCTGAAGGTGAGGTGAATATTTGGGAATAACTGAGACGAAGTTGAGGTTATTATTCATCAGTATTCACTGAGCCTGAGGTGAATAATTGTTTTAGTATTAATACACATATTCTTACTTTGAGGAGCAGCACTTTCTTTAAAATTGTCAATTTCCTCTCCTGTCACTTTGACAAATTGGCTGGTGGCCATTTTGAAAAATGCTGCAGGTGATTATTGAGAAATAATCAGAGGTACCGTAGCTCGACCAATCAGTGCACATGATTTTAATAATCACCTGTGTATTTATACTAAGTACTTTTATTGGGGAATGTGTTTGCATGTGAGGTACATATGCAAAGGAAGTATTTATTTCTTTTGATATATCTGAGTTTCAATGCTATTGCAATACAATTGTAATATAATAGTCAAAGTAATTTCCACTAATAGCTATATATAAACAACCTACTGGATCTTTCTCAATTTTACAGAAATTTTTCTTCTAATTTTAGAGATGGAAAACCGTTGTATAATGGCTGCCCTTCCTCATGCACTTGGAGAGAGGAAGACCAACAAAAACAGAGTTGGAGAATTATTTTGGGACATCATACCCGTAAGTATTCGTGTAGCCTCGGAATGTCACATCTGTATTGAAACAGATTTATTTTATGGATAGTACTACTGAAAACATTACTGTCGTGGCAATAGAAGCGTTCTTAAAAAAGTTCTACAATTCATTTGAACAATTCATTTGATAATCTGTTGAACAACTTCCTGTCTTGAATTTAATTGGTGTGTGACTAATAATCATATTTCCTATTGGTTGTTCAAAAACCAGAAACCAATCAAATTCAAAACAGGAAGTTGTTTAACAGACTTTATCAAATGAATTGTTCAAACATAGCAAATGAATTGTAGAACTTTTTTAGGAATGTTTCTATTGCTACAACAGTAAGCTATGTCACATATTTTCAGGCTCTTTAAACATTGGTGTTACTGAAAATCACACTGCCCGGGAATTAGCTCCCCCATTTGATTCTAACTTCAAGATTTTTAGAGATGGTATCATCATGGATTAAGAATAGTATTGCTTTTATAACTTTTTTCAACTGCTTTGTTGTTTTGTTATTAGGAAGATTCTGTAATTGGATTTTCAGATGTGGTAAAAGCTTGTTCTACTCCAAAGCTTGTGTCAACAGGATCACTGGAAGAAATTAACTCCCTGGCACTTGTTGCTGAAGGGATGGTTGTGGTAAAATTTAAATCAGTCAGGATTATGAGTGCTATTCTCTGTTTGCTTGCTGGGTATTATGTTTTTAACGCAGAATACCCAAAGGGTGCAAGTGGGCAAAGCAAGAATGTATATTTATTTCTTGAACATTTGTTTTTTTCTAAAGTTAATAATGTTTTGCCAATGGGTGTTGAAAACTTTCTTTCGAGTTTGTCGTGATAGCTATGTTTAGGTATAAGGCGGAGAACTTGTAAATTGTATATATACATGTATATTGTGTAACTAACTGTATAAGCAGTAACAGTAACTATAAGCAGTCTTTGACTATAGGAACATTTCTATTTTTATATGCATATGTTTTGGCTCCATTTGTTAAGCAAGTAAGATTTTATTGACATAGTGTAGTGAATATTAAATGTGTTCAACTGTTTATCTTTGAGGAATTTGTTTACTGCATGGCATTAATTATTTATAGTAAATTCAGAATTGGTTGGAACGAATTATGATTTTAACCAATTTGAATTTGGTTGCAACAACCAATTTTGATTTTAACCAATTTGAAATTGGTTAAAAAACCATTTCTAACCGTTTTTTATTGGTTGTCTCAGATGCATCTACTTGACCAATATTTATTGGTCAAAATGACCTATCTTTATGGTTATTTTGACCAATTGAATACTGGTCATTTTGACCAATAAACATTGGTCAAAGGAAATATTGGTTGTTTTAACCAAAAAAAGTATTGGTTATTTTAACCAAATTATAAATTGGTTAAAACAACCGTTTTTTACTGGTTCTCTCAGATGCATCCTGGTGACCTTTTTTTTTGGTTGTTTTAACCAGTCCGTTTTTACAGTGTAGTGTAACTGTATAAGCAGTAACAGTATAAGCAGTCTTTGACTGTAGGAACATTTCTATTTTTATATGCATATGTTTTGATTCCATTTGTTAAGCAAGTAAGATTTTATTGACATAGTGTAGTGAAAATTAAATTGTTCAACTGTTGTTTATCTTTGAGAAATTTGTTTACTGCATGACATTAATTATGATTTTAACCAATTTGAATTTGGTTGCAACAACCAATGTTGATTTTAACCAATTTGAAATTGGTATATATATATATATATATATATCGATATATATATATATATATATATATATATATATATATATATATATATATATATATATATATATATATATATATATATATATATATATATATATATATATATATATATATCGATATATCGATATATATATATATATATATATATATATACATATATATATATATATATATATATATATATATATATATATCGATATATATATATATATATATATATATATATATAGATTTTCGCTTACCTCAAAAGTCTGCTACAGGCTGTTTCATCTAAAAAAGAATCTTCAGGCAGATGACAATTTTCAAAAACAGGGGGTGCTTATATCCTTCTTGTCGGAACGTGGGAGTGTGGGGGCGAAACAATACATGCATTCATGGCTTTGTTGCGCTGTTTGCGCGGAATTTGTTCCGATGACGACATTGACTGATAATTTCTGCTCTTTTGTTGAGTAAACAATTCTTGTTTTTATCTTTCAAAATATAAAATTTTTCTTCTAAACATAAATTACATCGTTTTGAACCTCCCGTATACGAAATAGAATGTTTTAAAATTTGCCAATTAATACTAAAATCCTTATTGTTTTCTTTCAATGCCCAAATATATTTCGAAAGTTCGGTGTCGTTTGCATGCTTTTTATGCTGAAAAGATTTAGTGTGGTTGGCCAATCGCTCTTTGAATGTGGTTGAAGTCATGCCAATGTAATTCTTGATCGTGTTTGTGTTGTTTACTGTGATTGTTGCTTTGTATACTATGTCCCTAGTCATGCATTGTTTTCTAAGTGGACAATTCGTGTTTTTCTTACAATTGCAACTGCTAGTGTCCTTATCCTGTGGCATGTTATTCCTAGATATGTGTGCATTGTGTTTAGTGATTATTGACTTAACATTGTTCATGCAGCTGTAACTTACTTTGACTGTGTTTCTGTTAAAAATCTTATGGAGCTTGTGGTGTGGTGGGAAGTGCTTGTCAATTAGGTTTAGGAAATTACGTCCTATGTTTGTGCTTACACTCTTGCTAAAAGGTGGGTTGAACCAGGTGATGTTGCGTTGCCTATTCCTGCGCGGTTGCTGTGCTGTGTGTTGAGTGTAGCTAAGATCATGATCAAAGTTGCTGTGCCTAAGTGCGTTCTGATATATGGGTGCAGATTCCTGAAAAACTTGTTCGTCTGATGAGAGAAGTGCAATGCGCTTGTTGATTGATGCAGGTAACTGTCTTGTGATGCTTGGTGGGTGGTTAGAGTGCTTATTTATGTAAAGCGGATCGTCATTGGGCTTCCTATAGGGCCTATAATTTCCATTGTTAAGGTCGAAAGTTACATCTAAAAAGTTTACTATGCGTAAATTTGATTCGGCGGTAATTTTTAGGTCAAACTGCTCGAAAATTTTGTGGAGTTCTTTCCTTGTTTTGTCTGCTAAACGTGCTGATTTACTTTTTATAATAGCTAAACCGTCATCTCTATATAGGCCAATGCTTTCTTTGCCAAATTTCTTACTTAGGTGATTTAAAATGAAAAGGCCTACTAACTCACAAACTTCCGCGCCGTCGAAACAACCCATGGTAACGTCAAACAAACTATTGCTATCTTTTTTTATCCATGAAATTCCGGTATTGAAAAGGAGAGATTTTCTAGCGTGTTTTATTATTGAAATATTGTTTTCAGTTATAGTAGCCAAATTCGAGGCCCAAGATAATGCTTGGTCCAATAGTTTTTCAGAAATAGACGGATAGAAATCAACAATGTCAAACGAAATAAAACTATGTCTGTCCTTATCTTTTATACTGCCAAACCACTCAATTACTTGTTTTGTATTTCTCCATTGGTTTAAATTCAGTTTTTGTCTCAAATTAGAATTAATTTTGTCCAAAATCACCTTACTTAGTTTTCCGGATTCGCTTTTAGCGGGGTTAATTAATCGGCATTTTGGATTGTTTTCGAAATTTTCTTTGTGGTCTTTTAAAGATATAAACACCTCCTTCTATCCCGGAAATAAAACCTTTCGAAGACGACCTTATAAAACTCGTCGAAAATATACAATTTCGGCCATATACGAACCAGTTTCAGAAATGTTTGGCTACCGATTTAAAGAAAATTAATTCATCTAAAACCTTTCGAAGACGACCTTATAAAACTCGTCGAAAATATACAATTTCGGCCATATACGAACCAGTTTCAGAAATGTTTGGCTACCGATTTAAAGAAAATTAATTCATCTCCCAACATTTTCATTTTTGCAGACAAAACTAGGAACATTTATGAAACCCCGCTCGACACATACAACAAGCTCCTACATGACAACATCACAAAAACATATAAGCATGGATCCGAGGACACTATAGATGAAATTGATTCGGAACTAAAAGAAATTTCGAACAGTTTAGGAATCGGCGACAAAATTGAAAAAATGAAAAAACGCGAAGCATTTATATCTTTAAAAGACCACAAAGAAAATTTCGAAAACAATCCAAAATGCCGATTAATTAACCCCGCTAAAAGCGAATCCGGAAAACTAAGTAAGGTGATTTTGGACAAAATTAATTCTAATTTGAGACAAAAACTGAATTTAAACCAATGGAGAAATACAAAACAAGTAATTGAGTGGTTTGGCAATATAAAAGATAAGGACAGACATAGTTTTATTTCGTTTGACATTGTTGATTTCTATCCGTCTATTTCTGAAAAACTATTGGACCAAGCATTATCTTGGGCCTCGAATTTGGCTACTATAACTGAAAACAATATTTCAATAATAAAACACGCTAGAAAATCTCTCCTTTTCAATACCGGAATTTCATGGATAAAAAAAGATAGCAATAGTTTGTTTGACGTTACCATGGGTTGTTTCGACGGCGCGGAAGTTTGTGAGTTAGTAGGCCTTTTCATTTTAAATCACCTAAGTAAGAAATTTGGCAAAGAAAGCATTGGCCTATATAGAGATGACGGTTTAGCTATTATAAAAAGTAAATCAGCACGTTTAGCAGACAAAACAAGGAAAGAACTCCACAAAATTTTCGAGCAGTTTGACCTAAAAATTACCGCCGAATCAAATTTACGCATAGTAAACTTTTTAGATGTAACTTTCGACCTTAACAATGGAAATTATAGGCCCTATAGGAAAGCCCAATGACGATCCGCTTTACATAAATAAGCACTCTAACCACCCACCAAGCATCACAAGACAGTTACCTGCATCAATCAACAAGCGCATTGCACTTCTCTCATCAGACGAACAAGTTTTTCAGGAATCTGCACCCATATATCAGAACGCACTTAGGCACAGCAACTTTGATCATGATCTTAGCTACACTCAACACACAGCACAGCAACCGCGCAGGAATAGGCAACGCAACATCACTTGGTTCAACCCACCTTTAGCAAGAGTGTAAGCACAAACATAGGACGTAATTTCCTAAACCTAATTGACAAGCACTTCCCACCACACCACAAGCTCCATAAGATTTTTAACAGAAACACAGTCAAAGTAAGTTACAGCTGCATGAACAATGTTAAGTCAATAATCACTAAACACAATGCACACATATCTAGGAATAACATGCCACAGGATAAGGACACTAGCAGTTGCAATTGTAAGAAAAACACGAATTGTCCACTTAGAAAACAATGCATGACTAGGGACATAGTATACAAAGCAACAGTCACAGTAAACAACACAAACACGATCAAGAATTACATTGGCATGACTTCAACCACATTCAAAGAGCGATTGGCCAACCACACTAAATCTTTTCAGCATAAAAAGCATGCAAACGACACCGAACTTTCGAAATATATTTGGGCATTGAAAGAAAACAATAAGGATTTTAATATATATATATATATATATATATATATATATATATATATCGATATATATATATATATATATATATATATATATATCGATATATATATATATATATCGATATATATATATATATATCGATATATATATATATATATATATATATATATATATATATATATATATATATATATATATATATATATATATATATATATATATATATATATATATATATATATATATATATATATCGATATATATATATATCGATATATATATATATATATATATATATATATATATATATATATATATATATATATATATATATATATATATATATATATATATATATATATATATATATATATATATATATATATATATCGATATATATATATATATATATATATATATATATATATATATATATATATATATATATATATATATATATATATATATATATATATATATATATATATATATATATATATATATATATATATATATATATATATATATATATATATATATATATA